>QKWP01000939.1:49593-115576 GCA_003550325.1 Gigaspora rosea
GACAACACCACGACGACACCAACGACAAAACCAAATCTGAAAGGCGACAAGCTAAAAAAAAAAAATTATTAAGCGGCAAAAGCGAAGCGAAACAACAAAACAAAAAATTGATTATCATGGTACACGAAAAAAAATTTATACAGTATATGATCGCCAATCACAGCGCATATGTAAAATTTGGGTCTAGAATAAAAAAAAATTAATGTAAACCTCTATGAGGTTTATGTTAATTAACATAAAACCCGGGTCTAGGCTAAGGTTTCTCTTAATTAAAAAGCTATTAAATATACAAAAACTTTTTTTTAGTTTATTTTATTTTAAAAAAATTATAAAAATTTAAAAAATATAGTTATCATAAAAGTTGATAGCTTTTTATGATCAGTACCATATTTTTTTATAGTATAATAAAAATTAAAGAGTTTGTATTTGGCAAATCATATTTAAAAGAAAAAAAATCCTTATTTTAATTATATCAAAAAAAATTAATTAAAAGTAGAGTATATGTTGATCATTTTATTAATAAACTATTAACAAAATTTATAATTTATTAATTAGTATATAGATAAATTAAAATTTTATTATATTGTTTTAATATTTAGCAAAGTAAAAATATAGTATATACTAGTAGTAATTATATGATAAAAATTTGACCAATTTGAATTAGTTATTAAAAAGTTAGATAAGGGCAAGATCTGTGAAAACCTGTACAAATTTGTGAGAGCCTATTATAGTATATTATAGTTTTTTATAGATCTTGCTCTTATCTAATTTTTTGATAATGGTTTATAATTTATTACAGTATATGATTACTAATAATATATACTATGTTTTTACTTTACTAAATCTTAAATCAATAAAAAAAATTTTTTAATTTTATAATGCTGACTAAATTTTGCTAATAGTTTATTAGTAAAAATGATCAATATATACTTTACTTTTAAATATAGTATTTTAAAATTAAAAAAAAGTAAATTATAAGTATCATATTTATATTTATAGCAGTTTTTTAGACAAATTTATCTGGTAGTTTAAGGAATAATAAACCTTTTATTTATTTTATTAACTATTCAATATATAATATATTTTTTATTTTTACTTTTTAGTTTTAATTTGTTTTTATAAATAATTTAATATATACTATTTATTTTTATCTTTAAAGTTATATTTTTTTTTAAAATTCAAATTACTATTAGTAGTCTGTAATAATTAGTAAAACAAGCAAAATTTTTTTATTTTAAAATATATACAAATCTAGGCTAAAACATACATAGTTTTGATTATAAATCTAGATAAATTTTAGCTACTTTAAAGCTAAATAAATAATTTGATTGGATTATTGCTTTATTATTGTTTTAGTAGATTTATATAGATTGCAAATATCTACTATATAGTCTAAGCTCTATTTTTACAATATAATTTGTTAATAAAATACTGTAAATAGTTTGTACTACTAGTTCAAAAAGCTTTTAAAAATATTTATATATTAAAATATTAGTAAAAATATATACAAAATCTTATTTAAAAAAAAAATAAAAAAATAAAAAAATAGAATAAAATAAAATAAATAAATAAAATAAATGTATAATTACTAAAATTAGAATAAATTTTATAAAAGCTATTATGATTAAATAAAATATTAAATACCATAGTATATAAATAAATCTAAATTTAAACTGCAAATATTTGTATACTATATTAGATTTCTATAACGTCAGATAAATAACTTGGCATACCTTTTTTTATTAGAAAACCTTATATGATCCAAGTTAACTATAAATAGATTAGATATAAATAGTATAACTAGGTCTAAAGTGCAAATTCCTATAAGCAAACTTGTTAAAATAATTTTAAATTGGTCGCTAAGCCTTTTTTAACAAGTAATAAATAAAAAGTATGCACTGACTTTGTCAAAGATTTAAAAAAAATTTTTTTAAAAAATTTATATTTTTGCTAAATGTTATGTACCAGATATCTGATATATAAATACCAAAAAATACTGTAAATTCTTGAAATAACTTATTTTTGGCCCGATTTAAGCTTAATTCGGAACAAAAATTCGAAATAACGCCTATGCCCTTTTCGAGAATTTACGGTATAAATATTAGCACTTGTCATACAGTATAAATCCTGTAAATATTTGTTCAAATTTAGGTTTTGAATATGATGCCCAAAAATCGAAACTGTTTCAATTGCCAACACTGTTTTTCACCCCCTATCACTATACGAAGCAAATTTTTTCAAAAATGAACGTAAATAATTTTCACGAGATATTATGTAATAATTATCACTGCTTTTATTATATACATGTATATATAATTTTTGATATATATTATTAGTTTTTTCATAATGTATAACGTATATTTTACAGACTTATCTAACGTTAATATAGAAAGCATAAAGAAACTTGATTATTATTAAATTAATAATAATAATGAAAATTAATGAAATTTATAAAGTTAATAATAATAATAATAATAATTATAATTATAATAATAATAGTGATGATGAAATTGATAAAGTTAATGAACACCTATTTTTACAATGACCTATAACGTAAAATGTTGTATATGAATGAATTTTTATTAACATTGTTTTTTATGCTATAACATGTAAAAACGAAGTATTTATAAGGTGAAAAAATTTTAAAATGTTTTTTTGAGATTATTTGCCTTTCTTTTTTAAAGTAATATTTAAGAGAAAAAATTCAGATTTGCCATTAATAAAAAAAATCTAATAATATTTTTTTTTACATGAATGTCTTAAAAAAAAAAAAAAAAAACAATAACAAGCAAACGTTTTTTGTTTGCAACTATACAAAAAGAAAAAAGGAAAAAATATTACAAGAAAAATTTTGTACAAATATTAAAGTTTTAGATGAAAAAAAAAAAGATAAACTAACGTTCAGAATTTGCACTCTAGTGCGAAGCGACGTGTGTCGATATTACGAAAATGACGGGTGTTACTCACAAGAAATTCATAAAGAAATTGTCAAGTGAGGGTGTGTGTTTGGATTACGAAAATTACGAAATTGTCGAAAGAATAAAAAAAAAAAAAAAAAAACGACTCTCGAACCATAAACATGATATAATACATGTTATATAATTACGAAATTACACAACCCCTATCAAACCACCATTGTTCTTTTAATTGGTCTATCCAATTAACAATCATCTTCATTCTTTCTCTAACGGATCTTTCTGCTAATAATTTATATTTTTCATTTTCGTCTATAGGAATTACAGAAGCGACCCAGAAAGAAAAATCGGAAGGATCATTAGGCATATCACCATAAGTTGAATTTAATCGTTGTAATAACCATGGAGCATAACCATTTCTTAATGATTCAATAAAATCACGAGCTTTACTAATAAGTTCAGAGATAGTAGGTTCATACATTATAGGTTTAGAAGGATCTCTATTATTAATCTCAGCGGTTCTTACAGCATTTCTTTCTCTAATTAATTCTTCAGCAGGAGAAATATCATCTATTCGTTCAATTTTTCCAACATCATAACCATCTCTCATACCTCTTTCAACAACTTTAAATCTAAAAGTACCAACAGTTTCAACTAATGATCGACCATCATTTAAAATTTCAGTGGAACGAATTTCCAGCATAGTTCCATATTCAACATAACCATTATCACGTTTTAAAACCATTCCAAATTGTTTTTGACGAGATTCTAAACATCTTCTTAACATTAATCTATATTTTGGTTCAAATATATGAAGAAAACAAGGCATTTTTGGGAATACTAGAGAAGTAACAAAAAGAGGAGTATCTTGAGTATCATCATAAAGTTCGTTACGAGCCGATTGCCTACGATCGGCAAGTAAAGCAGGATATAATTGAGAGATAAAAATATTAATTGTCTTATTAATTGGTTGATTTAAAATAGAGTTATAATTATGTAATTGATATCGACATAGTGGACATTTATCACTATGATCTAATGAACGAGTTAAACAAGATTTACAATAAGTATGACCACAAGGAGTAGTTATAGGATCCATAAGAAATTGAGAACAAACTTGACATTCTAATTCTTTAAGTAAAAGTTCTTTAAGATGAGATAAATCAAGAGGACCATCATCATCATCATCCAGATATTCACTCATACAATCATCATTACTATTGTAATCATCACTAGCATAATCCTCAATAACATTCATAACATTACTGCTTTCTACTATAGAAAAACCATTATTTTCACGAGAGGAGAAATCATCATCATCATCTACAATATCATATAAATTATTTAATCGATATTGTACTTGTCTTTTTGGTTGAGAAACATGTGGAATAAGATCAGATAATTCTCTACGACATATATCAGTTAACTTGCAAACAGTTACATCACTTCTTATATCAATTCCATGAAGACGATTACAACCTATTACAGGACATTCCAACCTCTTATTTGAGGTAGTTGAAAGACATCTACTGCAAAATGTATTTCCACAAGGAAGAGTGACAGGGTCGTTAAAGAGACATTGACATGATGGACAACTAAGTAATCGAAGAATCATATAAGCATCTACTTCTGGGTCATAATCTTGCTCAGCAACATATGAAGGTGATGAGTATTGTTCGTCATCAACAGAATTTAATAATGATAAGATATTCATATCTTGTTATATTTGTTATATTTGTTATATTTGTTATATTTGTTATATCTAGTTCAAGTTCGACAGATTTGAAGATTTTGTGTATGAAAAAGATTAAAAGAAATATAAAAGGTTTGTTTTTCCTTTTGAAAACTTTGAAATAAATAACTCGAAATAGACG
The DNA here is from genome assembly GCA_003550325.1 of Gigaspora rosea. Lineage (NCBI taxonomy): Eukaryota > Fungi > Glomeromycota > Glomeromycetes > Diversisporales > Gigasporaceae > Gigaspora > Gigaspora rosea. The sequence goes on from QKWP01000939.1 coordinate 54,383, forward strand.
AAGAAAAAAAAAACCAATTATTATTATTATTATTAAAGGTTTTTGGTGATTATATTGAAAATACTTTTTTATAGTTTATATAGTAGTAGTAGTAGTAGTACATATAATACACTCTCAGATTGATTTTTTTTTTTTTTTAAACGAAAGAAATGTTTTTTAAAATTTTATTTTTTTACTACTTTTTGACAATTATTTATAGAAAGATTCAAGTAATAATAATAATAATAATAATAATAATAATATAAATATAATTATATTTTAAATTATTTATGAACCAAATATAAAAAAAAAACGCTGACCTAAAATTACATAATTTAATTGTTTGAATTTATTTATTTATTTACTGTTATTTATCTGGGCTGTCGAAGCCCAGAACAATTCTATCATCACTGAAAGCGATCTCCATTACATAATATATATATATATATGTAACCCGGAGTTATTTATTTGCCGATTCTACATTATATTTATTATATATCAATATATTATAAAAGGGATTTCACACTCTTTTACACTGTTTGATGCGACACAAAAATAAAAAAAAAAATTTTGAATTCCAAGTTCACTGGACAAACCTCTGATCATCAACTCGTAGATGTCATAAAAAAAAAAGACATATGGCTTAAGTATTCTTAAATACCACCAATCAAACAACAACAACAACAACAACAATAATAATAATAATAATAATATCAGATAATAATAATAATAATAATAATCATATAATATTAATATAGTTGAAGCATGAATAGTGAATCTGGCTCGATCGGTGATTTTTGATACATGTTTATTCACAATGTTATTTTCACCAATACTGCAATATTCACCATCTCATCATTTTTTATCACTTTTTTAACTTGTTTATTTCTTTTAAGAATTGCAATTAGTTAAAAAATAAAACAAAGATATAGGTAAATACATGAAATATGGGACATGGATATTCTAGACCTACTGTAATGTACTCTTTTCATTTAATTCAATCAGAATTAATAGAGATGCAATAGCATACACACATACACATATACATTTGCAAAGGAGAAATCACATTATTATTCGAAATGAAGAATTTTTTATTAATGAATGAATGACGTTTCGGGTATGTATGCACGCGCATTCATTTGAATAGTTTATTTATAATCGGTGATATTAATAATTTGGAGGCTTATGTAACAAAATCATTTTATTTTGTCTATAAGATGCACGTTCTTGTTTAAAAACCTTTATTAACTTTGGTTGGTCTTGTGAAAGGAATAAATGACAGCAATAGACCACAAAAGGGATAACAATATAAATTCTTTTTTTATTACTGATAATACTTATCTTATCACTAGTCTGGATCGTGTTAATGCATTATCATTTGATAAATATTGAACGTTCTGTAAAAATTATGGAAGGTCATTTTCAACTGTTTTTTTTTATTGTTGAACCAATATAAGTTTTTTTTTTTTTCATAACTCAATCTGGAACCAGGCTTTATTTACTACTTATTTACATTTAATTTTTCGCACGGAATAATATTTACATTTTTGATAAACAGGATATTAAATTTTTCGTTAATAACGATAACGAAATCTTTATTAATCTATGTAGTCTTTGTTAATCTAGTCTTCGTTAATCTAGTAGTCATTAATCTAGTTCGTCGTTAATTTCGTCATTAATCTAGTCATTAATCCAGTTAATTATAAAATTTTTTTTTTTTAAAAAAAACATAAAAATCATATGATCACAACCAACTCGATAGTTTCAAGAACTAAATTGCTTTGCCCTTCAAACGATTTACGGATTTTCAAAAATTCAATCATTATTCCTGCTTACGAGATGCTTACATACACCAAGATTCGAGTCACGATGCTTTAATTTTACCATTTCAAAATAAAAAATAACAATTGCAAAATAGAATTTGATATTCTCAAAGAACGATACCTAAAACAAAAAAGTTATCGTTATTAAAAATGTGTTATATTATTACAATAAAATCCGGTCATACTGTTCATCAATTACACAAAATAACTTACATGGCTGAATGCAAATATTTATTTGTTTTTTTTCATGCATTTATTCATACGCCCAATGGCCACATGTGCATGTATGTATAGGATCTCGAATCGTCTGGACACAACGATCTAGGTCTCGCCTGGTGATAATCACGAAGATCCTTTTACCTGCTTAACAATCAAAATCCAATACTTTTTTTAGTCATCTTGTGTGATTCGTATAAAAATATTTACTAACTACAGAACTAAGGGATTCTAATGTGATCATTGTCTTTTTGGTTCTTTCCGGATCCTCAAATATAACTTTTTTTTCTTATTCTTTTACGTTAAAAAAATATATATATCTGATATATATATATTATATATAATATATATTTTTATCCAATAATATCCCTGAAATATTTTTATAAAGAAAATTTTGTTAATAGTTTGCTTTATTTATTTAAAATTGGAATATTCTTAATATTCTTTGTGATACCATATACATAACATAGTCATATAATACGTTTAGTTATTATTATTATTATTATTATTATTGTTACTATCGTTATTACAGTATTATCATTATTACAGTATTATTATTATTATCAATATCTGATATCGTTATTATTCTTACATATTTCTATTATTGAGTTCTCTCAAGTGTTACGGTTAAAAGTAATGATTTACTGCATCCCTTTTAGTTCTTTAAACGTAAATTCAGAAATTTTATTTTTTTTTCTTTGTAAATTTTATGAAATTCATTTCCTATTTTCGACACATCAAATGCAACTTAAAAAAGTTTACGGGTGACTTATTATTATTATTATTACAGTATGTATTTATTTTATTTATTATTATTATTTAAGAACTCACTCTAATAAAGTAATATATAAGAAAAATCAGGATGATACTTTCCGCTATCGGTTCTTAACATTTTGTTATTTTGTTAGAAAGTTGATTGATCACCAGATTCGTGCAGATTTTTTCTCAATCTGACATCAATGTATTTTTTTTGACTTGGGTTATTTAATGTGGCTTAAATTAATTCAAAAAATTAATTGGATAATTGTTAAATCTCGTGATGTATCTTTATTGAACTACTTTACCTGTATATCTTTTGATTTATCGTTATTACTTTTATGTCTACTGTTATTACTTTTATATCTACCGTTTACTACAGTACTTTTTATCTACCGTTACTACTTTTATATATCGACATATGTCTAATACAGAAATAGATCAAATATATCGATATAAATTAAACGTCATCAATTTAATCACTTGTAAATCACATTTTTTTTTTGTTCATATAAATATAAGCCGCAGCCCATTAAAAAAAAAAAATGCAACTCTTTTTTTCCCACAACCATCACCATCGCCATATCGATAAACCTTCCTCTTTAACCAAATTTACTACTAAAAAATTTTTTTGATCCTATTAAAAGAGTAAACGAACTTACGTCACGCATTATTAAATTACTTAAATCATATACCATATATATATATATATCTGATATTTATATATGCATTTTTATATACCGGGTAGTAATGGATAATGACGCTGTTGATACAACAAGTATTAGAGAAGGTATCTTATTTTATCAAGATGCGGATGGTAACACAGGTTATTATTGGGACTCTGAAGTTGGAATATGTGCGCCATCACTAATACCAACTGAATCTGAAATATGGAAAGATCAAGAAATATCAGGTGACACTCCAGATCTTGACGCGATAAATTATCAAAGAATTGCTCAAAGAATGAATCTAAATCGTAAAGAAAAAAATAATTTTTCTCATAATGAAAAATTTAATATGAACATTATTGATAATTTATCATCATCACAAAAGGATCGTTCTGTTGAAAAGATTGAATCTATAGAAACACTTGTTGAACCTGTGGAAACTCTTGAAACTCTTGTTGAACCTGAGGAAATTCTTGTTGAACCTGCTGAAACTCTTGTTGACCCTGTTGAAAGAATGTCTCTTTATCCATCCACAATTCCTGAAAGTCCTTCTTCAACACTTGTTGAACCTGTTCAAAATTTATCTTTAAATGATCATTCATTAAATGATCATTCATTAAATGATCATTCATTAAATGATCATTCATTAAATGATGATAATCAAGAACCATTTTATTACGATAATAATAATTTTAATCTTTATCGTCAAGAATCGTATTTATTAACAGATTTTTTTCCTGATTCTCATTATGAATCTTTCGAAGACGATCAAAGCGATTTAGATAGTGAAAATAATGATGAAAATAATTATGATGAAAATAATGATGATGAAAACAATGATGATGAAAACAATGATGATGAAAACAATGATGATGAAAATAATTATGAAAATAATTATGAAAATAATTATGAAAATGTTAATGATGAAAATAATGAAAATAATAATAAGGTTGGTGATAATTTGAATGATTTTAATGATATCACAATGGATGAAAGAAATGTTGATATTGAACCACCATCACCAACGTCAACGTCTACACGTGATCCAGAAAGTTATTATCCAACATTAAGTCAATCAGAAACAGAAGCAATTGCTTGGGAATATTTGCAACATTTTGTAGGTCGTGAATTTCAAGATGATGCTCGATTGGATTATGGAAAAGTTTGGGATGATGATGATGAAGGAATGGATCCATCTGAAAATCAATAAATATGAGTGGTGCACCTTTGTCTCTAATTTCGATTTTCAAAAATAAATAAATGAATATTTTTTTTTATGCTTCTATGACATCACCGTAAATATATTCACAATGGTGATAAATTTGTTTTATCATATACATATATATATATATACTATTGTTTGGAATACTACATATCATGTAGCGATAATGATTTTTGTAAAATTTAATCATAACATTAAAATGTGACATACCATGTATATATATTATTATTTGTATACTGTATCGGGTATTCTTCCCCATCATGTTTAAATTTTTAATTTTTTTAATCACTACGTAAAAGAAAATTTTTTGTTTTTTTTTCTTTTTAAGTAATTAAAGTAATATTAATTTGGATTTTTAAACATCGCATGCTAACACAAAAATTATGATACGATTAATTAAATGAAAATTAAAAAATGTAGTGTCATGTTCGAAAATAAATTGGTTATGTACAACAATACAGTGATGAATTATTATTTTTATTACTACGAAATCATGTTCTAGAACGGACTATTAAATTTTGTAATCAAAGAACCGGTTTTAGGTTTATGAACCTGTTATATAAAAATCTTAAAAGTTACTATTTGTTTTTGTTGGCTTGTGCCAAAAATGGTGTTATGAGTTCTGATTCGTTTTTTTTTTATAAAAAAAAAAATCTTTTTTTTTTATAAAAACGTATATGTACATAAATACTTATGTATGTACTTCCAAAACTATCAAAAATATCACATCTTTTTGTTTATACAAATATGCATTTAAACGGAAATACTTTTATTCAAGATGCCGGGTTTGGATATTACATTATTTAAGCTTTGCCTAGATCGTATGTGGCGCTTACGGCAGGGTTCTAGAACCTTATTGATGAGAATGAATTGTGTGCATGTGTCAACTGAATGGTTAAACACTGTGACAGTAAATCGAAATTATGTTGGCATTTATTAAAAAACTTTTATATACGATAATAAAAATACAATAATTAAAAATTATAACTGTAATATACATGGTTGATCAAAAAAAGTATCATATAATTTATAATAACTCAATCTTTTTGTAATTTTTGTAAAATTTTTGTAACGTTAGTAACGTTTAACGTTGAATTTTTTATATAAATATGTTTAAAAAAGGATATGTTTGATAATTATGGTTGGATGATTTATTAATTGAAATCAATTGAATCAAATTGACACGTTTGAATATAACTTATAAAAAAAAAAAAGAGTGTGAAAATTGACTTGTTTAAGATCAAGTGACACGGACCACCTAATACACGTTTTTTGAGTTATAACACAAATTTAAAATAAATAATTTTGTGTTATAAATATATTCATATATATATCTATCTATCTATATATATATATAATGTGTAGACATGTATATATATAATGTGTAGATATATATATATATATATATATATAATGAGATGTAGATATATATATACGGTATATACAAAAAAAAAAAAGAAAAAAAAAGATTAGATTTAGATTCAATTATGACNCATTGATAAATTCATAGTATAATATCAAGTAATCAGGTATGAAGAGAGCGAAGAAAAAGATGTAATTTTTTTTTAATCACATCTATACATAGCGATAGAGCGATAGTGGTAAGATTGACCTGTCAAATGAAATTCTGCATTCAAGATTTCCCAAAGTCTATTATTTTCAAAAAAAGATATAATATCAAATTAAAAAAAGTATCAAGTAATTAGTTAATGAATACGTTGAGTAGTACTTCATATGTTGTCATGACAAAAAAAAATTATATATACATCAAAAAAGAACATACGAAAAAGGATCGTATAAAATTTGTCATCAATTCAAATATAGTTAAAAAAGATTGATGATAGTACCATGTTATCGGAAAATTTTTTTAAATGCGATTACCCGTTTTTGCTTTAGTTATAATATAAAACGAGTTTTTTTTTTTTAATATATGGAGTGCTCCGTATTAAAAGGTCCCATTTTTACATTTATCTCATTTTGAGATAATTGAGTTTAACCATTTGTTTTGATTTTCGGACTGATTCGGGATTAATTAAATTTCACGATTTTGATTGGTTAAAGAAGGCAGGTGACTATCGGATAATCTCGTGACGTGTTGGCTCTACGCAGCCTCATGTAATTTTTCTTTTTAAATTATCTTGATTTTTTATTATGCAAATCAACTTTTATTAATAATTGAAAAATATCAATTATGTCAAAATTTACATGAATTTAATAAAAACTCATTTTTCAAAAAATTGTAAAAATGGGCCCTTTTAATACGGAGCACTCCATATATTCGGGAAAAGGAATAAATTGGCCTGTGATCTGATCACACGTTATATTTTATAATATATATATTTATTATATATATGTTGATTTTTGGAAGTTTTTATTATTACGTATAACCGAAATTATCGATGTAATGAGTAACCTCAGAATAGTTATTCATAATTTGGGGTCTTCTTTTTAATTCACTTTACAAAGAATCCGAGAAACAAATTTGCGTAAATATTTATATATAGAATATAAAGAAAGAATATATAAAGAATATATAGAATGCATTACCAATCCCCTAGTTTTCCTATTTAATAAAATATATTTTATTATCAGTTTATTACAAATCATACAAATCATTAATTACAAATTTAAGGAACGCATATCAATTACGTATCAATGCGCTAACCTACAACGGAAATGTATGGCCAAGGATTCTCCTGAAGAAATTGATTGTCTATCTTAAAAACCTGAGACTTTCACGAAACATCTAATAGTTCATATAATAGTTCATTTAAGCTCAATGTATGCTCAACGTATTCTAAATATATGCTATGCTAAATATATGCTAAATATATACATGCTAAATATATGCTAAATTATGCTCGATATGGTGGAATATGACTTTTTATTTCCTACTCATACTATGTATACTATGTATACTATGTATATTATGTATATTATGTATACTATGTATACTATGTATGCAAGAAGAAAAGTAAATCATTCAAAAACAAAAAGATATCATGTGTAATGGAGTAAAATTTCTCCTTTAAACACACGAAACACGAAACACATTCAGAAACATGTATGTAATTCATATTACTTATATTATTTGCTTACATAAAAACAAAAAAAAAAAAAAAGACAAAAAACTCAAAATAACTTACCCGAAAGTAAAATCATTCATCCAAAAATGATTAAAGTTTTATTCAGGAGGTTCGTATCCGGAGTTGAATCAAAAAAATTTTGTATTTATTTGAGAATTTGCAAATTATTGCAGAATGACTTTAGTCAAAAGAATAATATGTTTTTTTCTTGATTCTTGAAATCTGTTTCAAACATTCATTTTTGCAAAGAATAAAATGATCATATCATGCGTCGCATTGCATTGCATTGTTATAACCAAAACATAGATGTTACACTATCGATTTATAATTTATTTGATTCGGTTGATACCGAATATATTACAAAGATTTTTTTTTTTTTCAAAAAAAAAAAGTTGGCTTGCTTGAAGAAAAAGAAAATTAATGAAGAAAATGATACGTATATAGATATAGAAACAGATACAGATACAGGTATTATAATAAAATAATGTTCCATTGTCATCCTTAGCGATCAAAATTTTAATGTTAATAATAATAATAATAATAAAACGAAACTCACTTTTCCGTATTTATTCATATATATATAAGTTCATCTTTTTTTTTAAAAAAAAAAAATATAATAATATAGTTTCAGATTATAGTTATTATAGTTTCAGTAGTGCTACGTGATTACCATCATACCTTAAAATTATTCACGATTTTCATATATTAATTCCCTGCATAACTTTACAACCGGTGAGCACTCCTTTAAAAGTATTTGCATCTCCGAGATTTGATTAAAAAAAAAAAAAAAAATGCACGAGCTCTTTCCTTAAAAGATCACCATTATTGAAAAAAAGAACAAAGATATTTATATTATTTAAAAAAATATATATATAAGTCTACGTATACCTTGCTTGTACCACAGTAATAGGATATACAAACACCTTTTATGTTAATTGGGCTTATCCTTTTAATTAACTTATATAATGGATTATATAATAGGAATTACTGGTCTAACCTATTATAAACATATCCAAAAATGTCATGGGGGTTTTTTTTTCTCGAGAAAATAATCGCTAATTATTAAATTTGTAAAAGGTAAAAAAAAGTTGACCTTTACAAACAGTGCACAAATTATTAATATATATATATAAACAACATGTAGACTGTAGACTGTAGACTGACAAATATTCGTGTTTATAGCACTTTTTTCTATTGTCCTCTAAATGCATATTGGACCCTATTAGGGTGCATTTAGAGAGGTCGGATTACCGGTATATAAAAAATGAGTAAATAAATAGTATATAAATCCGGAAATACTTTAAATACTTTCATTCATTTAATAATTTATTCCAGAATCGAGTTTTAGTTTTTTTTTTTTTTTGTTTGCTGACTAAACGATTATATGATTTGTTCATTTTAATGTTGTCAGTAATAATAATAGTTAAGTGTAATCTTTTGATTTTCTCAAATATACATATATAGATCGTTAACATACGGTTGACTAACATACATATAGTACTTCAGTACTTCAGTACTTGATTTTCTAACCATATAATAAATCACAGATCATTAAAATTAGGTATATATCAAAAATAATTTATCGTTATGGTTTCCTTTTTATTTTTTTATATAAATTTTTTTATATTTGATCATAGTTTCCAAATTTTTCCCATGCATTCATTTAATGTTACTCATTATTATTACCTAATATTATGACTTCGTCTTATATACGCACATATTTTCTGAATAAGCATAACGGAAAAATATTTTGTGGAAATTTTATTTTGCCGATCCTATAATGCCGTAATATATTTGTTAATATTGATATACTGTATTAACGTTATTACTACGTTATTATGTTAATATATTAATATTAATAATAATATATTAATATTATATTGATATTGGTATAATATACGCACGTATAATAACGTATAATAATAATAATATCTAATATCTATATAATATATAATAATATATATTAATATCTAATATATAATAACCTTACTATATAATAACATCATTATTATATTATATTAAATATATATAGCGTAGCGTCAAGAATTAAATCATAAAAAGTAACGATTAGCAAAACTTTTTTATCCATGTCATCATCGTTCATAGTAAGTATTAAAAAAATGAATAATTATAATCATATAATAATTTTAAGAAAATTATTTTTTAATGTACCTTACTTTATTTTAAAAAAAAAATCGTTTTTAAATCCTTTTTGTTTTTAGGATGATCATACTGGTTAGTATTTGTTAGTATTTGTTAGTATTTAACGATCTAACGATCTAGATTTTGTTTTTTTTTTTTTTTGAAAAAAAAAAACTACGATAGGGCAAAAAAAAATAAAGTATATATATATATTTTCCAATACTTTTAACAGAACCAATTACTTTTGTTTTTATTAAATATATTTTATTTTACATAATTTAAAACTTATATAATTAAAAAAAAAAAAAAAAAAGAGAATTGTAAATTATTACCATTTAGAAAAGGATAACGTAAATGACCGACATATAACACAAAATTTTAAAATCCAATCATCATTTTATCCGGATTTCTCAATCTGGACATCAGACCGATGCCCGAAAATTACCCTTTTTTAATCAATACTTGACAATATATTATCATCATTAATAAAAAATACTATATATTTTAAAGAAAATAATCATCATCCTAATTTTTGAACTTGATCGCTCAACAACATAAGTTCTTACAGCATGTTCTTACAGCATGTTCATACATCATGTTACTACATGTTACTACATATTATTACGTGTTACTACATTTTGTTACATGTAAATGCAATAAGGCACTCAAAAAACCATTTTAATTTTTAAAGGGCTATTTTTTTTTTATCTGTTCACAAAAGTAGAATTAATGTATCGAAATTTTAAAAGCCTAGATTTCAATTAAACCTATTTCAATAAATTTAAAATGAAAAAAAATTTGGAAATTTTTCATAGAGATGTTAGGTTGTAAACATTTTAATATCAAATCCCTTGAAGTTTATTTTCGAGTTCATACATACATATATATATATTTAACCAATTAAAACGATATTACGCGATATTAATTATGTAAACAGGGTTCCTTATAAATATTCTATACGTACTGCTGTACTGTACAGTACATCATTTTCGGATTTCGATAATCTCAAAAGACTCAGGTGATTATGATTACGGTAATATTTTTTGAAATACGGATGGTGCATTAATTATGAAAAATTATGAAAAATGAGGATGATATACTGTACAGTAGTAAAAATGAGGAGGATGATACAGTATACCAGATACTGTACAGTAAATATATTATCAGGGTACAACAATTGGTTTAATCACAAACCTAAAGGTAAGGTATATAATAATTAATTAATCGTGATAATTTTTTAACTGGAATAAATATATTATATATTAGGGTACACCAATTAGTTTAAAGGTAAGGTATATAATAATTGATTAATCGTGATAATTTTTTAACTGGAATAAATATATTATTAGGGTGTACCAATTTATAATCGTGATAATTTTTTAACTGGAATAAATATATTATTAGGGTGTACCAACTAGTTTAATCACAAATCTAAACCTAAAGGTAAGGTATATAATATCATAATTGATTAATCGTGATAATTTTTTTGACGGGAATTTTTCGAAATTATTGTTCATTATTAAATTAAAACCCAACTTTAATAACTCATGCAGTGCTCAATTTTTTTTTTTTTCAATTGTAATAAACTAATTGTAGTTCTTTTATCAAGTAATAACCACATATTTTAAATATTCTAAATCCGTCTATTACCTAATTATATTTTATACTATATATATATATAATATATACATATATAGTATAACATATATGTTGTGGAATTTAAGTGGATTTGGAAGTTGTAAAGAAAACCAGTATTTTGGGGTTGGCTTTATCATATTCATATCGATATGTATACATATCCCTAATTTTAATTAGGAAATTCCAATTCCATTTAAAACTGTTCCCACTTACAACATATAAGTTACATATTAATTAGATAATACGGTTATTAATAACTAAAATTAGTTTATTAAATTGAAAAAAAAAAAATTGAGTAATAAACTTTGTTTTTTTTTATAGTATGAATTAAATTTTCGGAATTTCGGAAAATTCGCTTCAAAAAAAAAAAAAAAGTAACACTATATCATACTGCATACAGATATTACAGATATTACAGATATTACAGATATTACAATATTAATCAATTACCATATACCTTTGTCTTATGTTTGTGATTAAACTAATTGGTGACACCCTAAATATATCATGTATTTCATTTGAGCATCGAGTGGATCTTATGGTGTACAAAAGGTCTTCCATTAAATTGTGTAGGGTCCAAAATAGTGGGAGGAATCAATAATAATTTTAGTCAACCAATCAATTGACATTTGAAAACAACAGTTCGGAGTTTCAAGTAGATTTTTTTACCGGAGGACACAATCTATTTAACTTATTAGGGATTGTGTCCGGTAAACTTTCCGAGCATTCAAATAGGCCCATATAAGTCTATGGATATGAAAATTAGTATATTTAAAGATCCATGGAATTAATTTCGGACTTTTCGGATTTCGGGCATTTCACAAAAAATCGGTTCGTTTACAGCTGTTCTCATAAATTCTGGGACAACTGATAAAAATTATTTCGGCCGAATTCGATAAGTTTTTGAATTCGGTGTTATCTGAACTGGATTTTCGACATTACAGTAATTCGATAACATCGAATTCAAAAACTTATCGAATTCGGCTAATCAATTTTTATCATTGTCCCAGAATTTATGAGAACAGCTGTAATAATTTATATATCTCGGTGCATTCCGGACGATTTTACTTATTACAGTATAATTTAAACTATTTACTCATTTTCAATTTGCCAAACAGTTGATAAAAAATTAGTCGATTCCCTATTACTAATCTAAAGGTATCCTTTTTTGCATTAAATTTTAATTCAAAATTTACAAAAGGCATATGAAATATGAATGTTTCGAAAATGAAAATTATAATATTATATATTCATTTTAAAATTATTATTACATAATCAAAAGAATAAGTAAGTACGTTTAAATTTAAATTTATATCAGACATCGAGGTTTTCTTTTATTAAAAAAAAATATATATATATTAAAATATTAAAAATATGAAAGCATAAAGACGAATATGTAAAATGGTAAAATGGTAATGATATCACGTGTAATAAAATAATAAAATTCTTTCGTTATATTTTTAGTACAATATTTTTAGCCCCCATTTTTGATGATCATATTACATAAGCATTAGCAAATGATTTACATATTATAATTCCAAAAAGATATATCCAAACAGTACACAATTCACATAAGTGATAACCACAGTTTAATCTTCGGATGTTCCCCCTTCACATTTAAAACACGTATCGTTACCAAACCAATGAATTAGCAAAATCAGTATATTGTGTACAAATTTGAAAATATAAAATAGGGAAAACTTAAAGAACATTGTTTACGTAATCTTAACGCATTGATTTATAATCAAATGAATGATATCATATGCCTCTTTTAAATATCCAATATATAAAAATATTTAGTTAAACTAGTTAAGCTTATTTGTTTAAACCTCCTAATAGTCCCCGTGATGTAATACGTTCTTTTATAATTGTTTAATTCTAGCATTCATTTCTTCATTTTTTTCACAAACGATACTTTATATTAGATATACTGTATATATTTCTTTCTATATATTATAAAAGTATATTTGTTATATACAATATCAGATATACAGTATATTTTGATATATACAATATACAGTATACATATACATATCTGATATATATACACATATACATATACATATATGCAATATATAAATTCTCTGTAAAGTTTTGTTAGAATAGCATTACTAATTATTAATTTGACTTTTATAAAGATTAATTACTAAACTGACTATAGCTGCTAACTAACTACAACTGCTAGATAATTAAAATTGGATGGGGATTATATACCAGATTGATTATTAAAATAATAGACACGATGTTTTTTCAAGTTGGAAACGGAATTTAAGAAGATTTTTGAACTTCTTATCTAAATTAGGGTTTGGTGATAATAAATTCAAGTATAAAAATCAAAAATCCACTTAAAAATTCTCATTCTTATAATACCGAGAAGCAATAAACAAAGAACTGAAAATTTGTCAGCAAACATAAACACATACATTATACATAAGAGCGTAATAATAAATAACATTTAATAAATTCATTTGCGGAATGTTTTTGTTCTTCTTCCTCCAATTAAAAAATTAAATATCTCGGTTTTTACGTAATTAAATTTATATGCGTGTAACAAAAATTATTCATATACAAGTATCAGATTTTCGTTATCTCTTATCTTTTATCTTATAAAATTAATTTTTATCAGAATGTTGTAACAATTAATTTGATTGACTTGGCTTTATTGTTATTCATGTATTTAATTTATTTTACAGTATATATATATATATACAGTATATGTACAGTAATTGCTGTTATATTTTATAATGAATGGCGTATGCAATCATTCCTAAGCCACAAAAATAAATTTGATGTGCGTGACGCGTCTTAAAGATATCTATAATGATAATCATTAAAGAATTGAAAAAATTTTCAGTCATTTTTTAAAAGATTCGCGTTTTGAATTGTTACAAGTTTTTTTTTTTTTTATTTACAAAATCGTTGTAAAGTTATAGTAAGCGTATTTAATGAGATTGAAAAAATGAATTCTGAATAGAGGATTAATTTGGAGTTATTCTTACACCGAATTTATTTATAGGACTGTGGCAGTGCGATATTTTGATCCATTTTTTCACATGAATTACATGAATTACATGAATTACATGAATTACATGAATTACATGAATTACATGAATTACATGAATTAAAATTAAAATAAAATACAGTAAATATATAGTACTGTAGTAATTAAACTTTAGTCTAAGCTAATTATCGGTGAAAGTAAACATATTTTAGTAACAAAACTTGATTAGAATATCAATGGTCATTCTATTACTTAATTATATCAAAAGATGTATAAAAAGAGAAATTGTGATTTATAATAATTTTAGTCATTGCTGACGAAGAGTTTAGTAATGCAATCAATATATTTATTATAAAGATTTTATAGTACTTTATTGTGTTTAAACAAATAAATATTTATATTTCATAAAGAATATCCTTTAAGTATATAGATAAATGCATCTGTACATTTAAGCGAAACTCTATATATTAGGTATTAAAGAAAATAATTAATTATATATCGCTTACATAAAAGAAACAAAAAAGAATTCATAAAGTTCTAGAAATTCTATCAAGTGTTCACATGTACTTTATAATAAAATAATTCTACATGTACTGAACTTTAACAAACAACTATAGTTATGTTAAAGTTATGTTAAATTACCTTAGGAATTTCCATTCCGAAAAGGTTAGCCAAGAGATTTCACAAATTGTAAATCCTAATAATTTTTAAAATAGTACAAATAAATTTCCGAAGTTGTTTATACCTTCTTGATTGGTGAGCCAAATGGATCGTGAACTTCTCAACATATTATATATATATATATATATATATATATATATACAGTATATGTATTGTACCTGTATAATTTTTTTTTTTTTTTTTTGACATTATTTTATCGTTATACAGTAATATTTATGCCATATTTAGATTATTTAACCATCAGTTTTATATATTAGGCAAGGATCCGGATAGCCAGTAGTGTCTTAAGAGCATCCGGTTAGAATCATTCCTTTCAATCCATATTCATTAAAGATCTTCAATAAAAAAAAAATCGGCATTTTGTTATAGCGAATGATAAATATCACTTGTACAGTACGTACGTACGTTTTATGTACGTACTAACAGCTGACAAGATTTTAATATAATAGCGTTTGATATAAAGAAATGATTCTCTGAACTAATATGCACAAAAGTTTTTTTTTTTTATTAATCATGATAATTATGTTTCTTATTCACTATTGCAAACGGTTATTTAGATTTCCCGGCATAATATTGTATAAACTTTGATGACAAACGCATAAGCATGCATAATTTACAATGAACATTATCTGTCATCGTACGTACGTACGATACGTACGTTACGTACGATACGTCATTGTGATTTTTTTTTCTGTTTTGTGTGAAAAAAAAAAAAAAATTTAATAATAATAAAATTTTATATACTGTATATCTGGTTTTTGTACACCTGATATTGGCATCGTTTAAATATTAACCAAAGTATTTTTTCGCGAAATACATACAGCACATATCGGCATATACCGTACGTAACCGGTAATGTGCGTATGTATAGTACGTAATTACCTTAGTTCCTTTTCATGGGTTATTAATTTCTCCAGCGCCATTTAAACAAACATTCCCCAATTTAACAAATATACAAATTTGTACAATACATTTTTACCAATTATCAACAAAGTTCTTTGTTATATATCGTTACAATTATATTATTGCTAACTACGAATGACGCAATCATCATTAATCTTTGTAAATATATATAAATACTTAACTGTTATTTTTTATTGGTAATTTAACCAAATAAAGTGAATCCGCATCCAATGATTTTTTTATATATTATATAAAATTATTAAATTTTTAGTAGTGATTTACTTTTCACAATTTTAACTTTCTCCGTTATTCAAGAAAGAAATCTGTGGCTTTATGCAAGAAATATGCTTATAAAATCTATTTATTTGAATTTATTGGATGATTTTAAAGTTAAAATTACTGTTTATTTTATTGTACATAACGATGAGTTATACGAGTACAATATATTATATTTCAGTATTTAAAAATGCAGTAATACGTCACGTGCAAATTTTTCCCTTCATGGTTCTAAAAAATTGTTCCGAAACTCGTGACTTTGTTTACCTTCAAATTATCCTTTATCGTAAATTCTCACTCAAGAATGTTCAAAAATTATATTTTTCCAAGAAATGTTCAAAAATTAGATTTTTCCCAAGAATGTTTTATTTGATTATGGTATGTATATATCAATTATTTTACTGTACGTATAAGTTTTTTGCTAATATTTATTCTATTATTGTTTGAAAAATATATATTATAAAGTATCCACAAACTGATTCTAATAAAAGAATATTTTCTACATTCACCCTTCATTTGGGAATATCTCATCATAAGGAATACTTAGTCTATGAAAACTTTTTCGTTTAATACAATATTGTATCTGATTATCTCAACCCATTCACGTAACTTTTTTTAATGTACTTTTTCTACTAAATATATATATTTTAATTTAGGTGGTTGATTACAAGTATTATAAAATCCATGTTCAATTTTTACCGTTAAAGATAAGGCGTAAAAAAAGACCATATGTAAAGAAAAACTTTTAAAATAAGCGCATGAAAGTTTACGTTACGTGGATTACAGGGGATAAATCAGTTATATCCTAGGTATATATTTAGGTATAAGCGAAAATTTATTGGAAATACATGTATACCTTATGTATCGGATGCTTACGTAGCTGATACATCAGTTATGTTTTTCTTAGTAAATTTTCGCTTATACAGCATCTAATTACCCAAAAATATATCTATTACATATTTTCCAGTAAAAAACACTCCTTTCTACAAATTATAAAACCTATAAACGAAAGTACTTTACTTATTCTACTTTTCGCAATCATTTTATATTACAGGATATAACGCATTTCTGTTTATACTATCCGGAATCTCAACATTTCCGATATTCACTAATAGAAAAATTTTGCTTATCAGGTAAATTTTTTAATAAAATATAAATAAATACTTCTATTTTTAATATAATTAAAACAAATTAAATTTTTAAAATTATCTGAATTTATGCATTTATATCTATATTTCATGAAATAATAATTCTGTCTTTTTCAATTGGGTCTTTTTTTTTAGAGAAACTTATCCGAAGAATTAGAACTATTACTAACGTTTCTTTTTTAAGGAAAGACTTTATTTTG
Organism: Gigaspora rosea; assembly: GCA_003550325.1. Lineage (NCBI taxonomy): Eukaryota > Fungi > Glomeromycota > Glomeromycetes > Diversisporales > Gigasporaceae > Gigaspora > Gigaspora rosea. The sequence continues at coordinate 72,122 of QKWP01000939.1, forward strand.
ATGAATTAAGTTTTAATGATTATGTAATTGAAAGAGTATTTGAGGTTAATTTATTCCTCTGACAAGTTTTAGCAACAATTGTTGACAAAAAAATTGTATGTAATTCGTTTTATAATTTATTGCAATTTATATCGATTTAGGATCTATAAAACAAATTCTATATCAAATTAACTTTATTCCGCTTATTAAATTATAACATTAGTAGTGACTTTTCTTGCGTATGTATAACATAAGTTTCAAATATTTATACTTTTTGTAATCGTTTTATCCGAAACTTTTTCATCTCACCAGCACTTCTACGTGGGGTGATTGATCAATATCTAAATCATTTTTAAAAGATATAGTTTTAAAAATAATACTTATAAATATAGTGGTTATAATAAATATATAAAAAATTTTAGCTACTTTTATCAGATAATTGTTTGAAAAAATTAATTTTTAAAATTTTTAATTTAAACAAATGAAAATTTACTGTTAGCTCTCTATACTAAATTTGGTACAAATTAAAATAATTTCATATTTTATTAGAATAACAAACAAATAAATTTTATTTCAAAGCTTTATTCAAATATATTTTTAATACTAATATTTTTATTAACAGTTAAACAAAATTTTAGCAAAATATATTTATAAAAATTTTCATAATTATCTTTAAATAAAATTTATATATTACAAAAATTGCTATACTAAATTTTGTGCAATACTTAAAAAATATTTAAAAACATAAATCTATTATATAATAATAAAAATTTTAGATTGGTTTTAGTTTATGTAAGATAACAAAAATTGTTAAAAACAATTTTTATATATTTATTATAAGGTGTTACAAATTTAAAATAGTTAAATTTATTTATAAAATCAACACTCTCTAACAATCACCTGTACCCAAAAGGCTGACCTATGAAAATTGCACATTTAACATATAAAATAGTAAATTGACTCTACTAAATAGTAACTGGAACTCGAGACTATCTATTGGGGAACTAAAACACTGCAGGAAAAAGGGACCTGGGTCATCTTCGAACGGACTTGATAAATGGCTCTCCTAGTTTGTAACTTTAGTGCTATTGATCAAAGAAGTAACAGGCTTAGATACTGGAGTTTAGTTTTGAGATATGCTATTATGTGCAGCGTAACTCCTACAGGGTCTCTTCCGTTTGGTACCTTTTTTACTCTCCTTTCTCACCCTTTTGGATTTTTTCAAAATTTTTGCCAAAAAGTGAGAATTCTAGTTTACCTCTCCAAAGATCAGTAGTGTTTACTCCTTCTAAATTGGGAATATGACCTGAATTGGGACCAGCACCATCATGAGTGAATTTGGTTGCTACATACAAATAAACAATAAATGACGTGGTTGGATCTGGAGAGCACATGAAAATTTCTTATCGTTTTTGTTAGGTTTAGTTTTAATAGCTTTTTCTCGTTTTTTTGCTATACATATTACACTTTAATAGATTTAATCTATATAGTGTTATATAATTTTTATCATTTCATGCAGATACAGTAACACCTTTATTTTCTATTTTTCATTGCTTTTTCATTGTGTTTTGTTTTATTTTTCTTTTAGTTGTTTTATTGGTTGTTTTGGTTTTCGTTTAGGGTTAGTTGTTTTGTTCCCATTTAATCTTTTCCCTTTTTTATTTTTTGTCATGAGTAGCTCAGAAAGGAAGTTTTTTAGAAGAATAGATTATGAAGTAGGTAGCTAGATACCAGTCATACACTATTCGATATATTGGGGAAGGCCGATACATGGTAGTGCTTACAAAAATCAGTACAGTAACCAAATTTGAGCATTCATTTGAAACAGCCAGGTTTGTGTTATTCATTAAAGATAGAATATACATTATGTAGCCTCTATATAATTCTTCTAATAAAGATTAGACTGGTTACGACAGATTAAAAAAAAATTTATTTATAAAATATATACAATAAATTTATAGTAAATTTAATTTTAAAAATTAAAAATAAGGCTATACAAATTTAATTACTTGGTTTTCATAACATGAAGTTTTTAAATAGACCTGGCTGGCTGGCTTTTTTTCATAAAAATTTTATAAAATTATAAAAAAATTTTTTGTTAAATTCCACTTGATTATTAAAACATATAAAAAATTTTTTTAGAAGTTTTCTAATTTTGACTCAGCCAGATTATGAAAACCAATTAATTAATTTTGCATATATAGTACTATATAATAAAATTAGTTTTTTAATTAGGGTTTTATTTTATGGAGACATGTTGCCGTGGCGACCCCGTGATCAGCCAATCAAATTCGATCACGTGCATCACGTGCTCCACAGAGCACGTGATGCACGTGATCGAATTCGATTGGTCAATTACATACACTTAAAGAAATTTATTTTTATTAATTTTTTTTTTTAGATCTAAGAAAATGACAAGAAAACAGACCAAAAAAATAAGAAGAAAACGGGATGAAAAGTAAGAAAAAAAACGGCAAAAAAACGAGAACAAAGAACGGACAAACGGACAAAGATTTGACCAAGAACAAAGGAAGAAAACGACAAAAAAACGGGATAAAAATGGTGGACAAAGACAAGAAAAAAGCGGCAAGAAAACAGATGAAAACAAGAACAAGAATGGACTAAAGATTCAACCAAAAACAAAGAAAGAATCCACCAGGAAACCCCCAACAAAAACAGTGACCCTACCCACCGAAAAACGACAAATTTACTGAAAGAACCTACAGAAAACTGACGAAGAAGTTACCGAAAAAACCCACAGATAAGGATAGGAATCGGTTAAAAATTTTTAGTCGATTAGTCAATCAACTAAAACTGTTAGTCGTTAACTGACTAAAAATCAACTAATCGATTAATCGATTAATCGACTAATTGATTAGTCGACTAATCGACTAGTCGACTAGTCAATAGTCGATTAGTTGACTAATCGACTAATCGACTAGTCAATTAGTTGATTAGTCGATTAATCGAAATTGGCTAGTCAATAAATACACAAAAAAAATGAATACCAGGAATATAGCAATGAAAATATGAAATAGATGATTAATCTTATCGATTAATTGACTAATTGACTAATTGATTAATCAACTAATCAATTAGTCAAGTCGATTAGTCAACTAATCGATTAGTCGACTAATCGACTAATTGACTAATCGACTAGTCGACTAATCGACTAATCGACTAATCGACTAGTCGACTAATCGACTAGTCAACTAATTGACTAATCGACTAATCGACTAATCGACTAATTGACTAATCGACTAATCGACTAATCGATTGACTGACTATAAAAAAATTTAGTCGATTAATCAACTAATTGTCGACTAATCGACTAATGACTATATGATTCCTATCCTTATTCACAGAAAAACGACGAAGAACCCTGAATGAACCCACCAAAAATGACTAGGAAACCCTACTGAAAACTGACGAAAAACTCACCAAAAATGACGAAGAACCTTCTTTTGAGAAGAACCTATTGAAAATCCACAAAAAACGACGAACCTATTGAATTAACCACCGAAAAAACAACTAGAAGTACCCACCAAAAAACAACCTACTGAATTACCAATCTAAATGCAACTTCACACTTCTACTGCGACTCCAACAACGACTCCAACAACGACTTTAAAGAAACCGGAATAAAACAACCTACCGAAATGCGACTTCACGCTTCTACTCCAACGACCACCGAAATCTACTGCGACTTCACGGCCAAATTCACCGCAACTTCACGTTCCTACTATGGCTCTATCGACGACTCCAATGATGACCCTAGCGATGGCTCCAACGACGGCTCCAGCAACGCTAAAAAAAAATTAAACGTTAATAAAAATAAAAAAAATAATAAAGCAAAAATACAAAAATAAAAAAAAACATTTATATGATTGGCAATCTGTAAAATGATTGGCCAATTATATAGGGGCCGTCATGACGACATGTCGCCAATGACATTTTGCCTTTTAATTATTATAAAGATAAATTTATTAAATTTTATAATATACAGTCAACTCTCTCTAATTTGAACTGCTGGGTCCGCTTTTTTACTATGTAAAAATTTGGAAAAGTTCAGTTTTCAAAAGTTATATATAGCTTATCTGAACTTTATAATAAAATTTACAAGTGTTCTAGGAGATTTTGTTCAGTTTAGAGAGAGTTTAATAGTGTTCAGTTTAGAGAGGTTCGGATTAGAGAGAGACAACTGTATATAGATTATCAGTTATAGGACATGTCCCTTTAAAATAAGTTTATAATAAAAATTATAATAAAAACATATGAATTTACTATAAACTTTAGGCTAAAGATTCTTCTCGGCTTAACTAATTAACCTAAAATTAAATTTTACAAACATATAGAAAAAGAAAAGAAAAAAAATTTGAGCTTAAAAACTATATCGAAATATTGTCAATTTTGTACTTATTCAAAATGTAACTTTGCTAAAAACAAAAATTTACTAATTTTTTTTTTTTTGCAATATTGCATAAAAGCAGATTTTTATTAGGTTTTTTAGATAATATATTCTTGGTTAATGAGAGTATATATAGCCACACGTGCAACTTTTGGTTGCCTATTTGAGTAGTCCGCCCGAAGGTTCCACACTATACGCCAGTGTTGTCACTTGGACGTGTCCATACTATGTTTTTTGCCCAACGTCCAAGATTGACCAAAATCGTCCAAGCCTATGTTCCATGTTTAACTAATCAATAAAGTAATTTAAAAAAATAAATAATTATATATTTTTTTAGATGCTGGACTCATTGGTGAAAAAATTAAAATAGATTATTTTAATAAAATTTTAAGTAATTTTAATTTGAAAAAATGTTCAAAATGTCCAAAAAACGTCCAAGTGACAACACTGCTATATGCTGTATCTGTAACCTAACTAGAAGATTACCCATTTAAACTTTCTGGTGTTCACTGTCCTGTATCACCTACAATTTGAAGACCACCCAGATTGACATTTGCCATACTACTTGCACCCTAATTCTATAGATAATTTAGTAGCATTTTAACTGGCGGATTACCCTAAGGAGGGTGTAGTACATACCCTCTAATCTTTCTATGTCCTACATATTTCTAGATTAGGCTTTGAATATCTTCGCAATGGCCGAGGGCTACCACTAGCAGTTAGGGCGAACCATTGAACCGCACAGTATCTGTGCCCTTACAAGGTTCATTTCGATCCTGATACCTATATCAACTAGTTCTATAACTGATCTCTTCCAAACTACAAAACCAATTAGTTCGGATGGATCATTATACCTCAGCTTTAGGTGCCTTTTTTGGTTTTACTTCCCTTGGTTCCTAATTCTGTAGCATGGAACATTTTTCTCCGGTACGTCTTCAGCGGCCAGGTTGGTGTGCCCTATTTGCCCCGGGGTGTTTGTCCAGTTCTTCAGTCTCAAATTCCAGTATCCGCAATATCGTCAAAAATTTTCACTACCTCTTTACTTGGGTCTTGCCAAACAGGTTTCAATTATTCTGGTTCCTTGGATTTGTTTGTATTACAAAACACAACTTCGGCCAAAAGCTTCTATTCAAGATATAATCAAGGACTACAGTAATATACACAACCGATCGTCGAATAAAGTTACTGGTATATAGGCCTATTTTTTTAAACCATCTCCAGTGGGATTTGAACTCTAGACCTGTTTCTTGGGGTGACAACTTAACAACTTCCCTAAGTCACCACACCCAATTTACTAATTTTAAATTAGCAATTATCATATGTGTAAAATAGTACTCTGAACAACTTTACTTAGGTGACCAAAAAAGGTTTAAAAAAACATGTTTTGACTTTAAACTGAGTAAAAATACTCTCTGAACAAGTTTACTTAGAGGCCCAAAGCAGGTTATTTTGATAAAAAAAGAGGTTTATATTGCAAACCAAAAATTTTTAACTTTAGTACATAGCAAACCCATTTTTTTTTTACAAGATAACCTTCTTTGGTTGCCTAAATAAAGTTGTTTAGAGCATAACTGCTAATTTAAAATTAGTAAATTTTTGCTTCTAGTGAAGTTACATTTTAAAAAAGTGCAAAATTGACAAAATTTCGATATAGTTTTTAAGCTCAAATTTTTCTTCTTTTCTTGTTCTATATGTTTGTAAAATTTAATTTTAAGTTTATTAGTTAAGCCAAGAAAAATCTTCAGCCCAAAGTTTATAGTAAATTCATATGTTTTTAATATAATTTTTATTATAAACTTATTTCTATTTTAAGGGGACATGTCCTATGACTATTATTATAATTTGGCACATGTGCATTGTAATGTACTCATCTGATAAACCAATCAAATCACAGGATCAGGTGTAATGTAAAATTGAAAAAATAGTATAATGTTAAAAATTCACTACAGCTAATGATTTTGCTTATGAAACTACTTTTTGTTCTTTAACAAAAAAAAATTTTTGCAAAATTTTATTATAAACCCTTTTTTATCTTATTTTTTTATTTATATACTATATCACTTTACTTTAAATCTAACAATAAAGGATTATTCGAATTGTTTTGATTTCATATTATACCAAATTTTAAGATGCATACAGCATGGCAGACATTTGTTTAATTGGTCAAAAAATGTAAACAAGTAAACAATATGCATAATGTAAATCATTATATAAATTTAGATGTACAGTTACACACATGAACATCAATTGCATTTAGAATTTTCTCAAAAAAAAGCAATTAAATCTTGTATAATACTTAAATCATTTTTTTGCACATGTCATTTGGTTTAATTTTTAATAATTCTTCCAAGTAAGCAATTGATTAATTATACCTTTTTATCATATAATTAGCTTCACTTCTATGTCTTAAAGCTATTGTATTATCTGGTTTAATTTCTAGCAATCTAGTTAAACATAAAAAATGGGATAATAAAATTATAGGTTGTGACGACATATCATTTTTATATTGCACTGGATCTTGCAATTAAATTTGTAGCAAAAAATTGCAGTTTAATTAGAGATAATATTTTTTTTTTTTGTGTTAAAGTTCCCGCTTTGGGTGAGAGTTTATTTAATCAAGCCTGTGGATCAAGGGCGCCTCTTTGGGCGCACCCACAATTGAGTTACATTGAATGAAAGTACAACTAGCCACACGTACAACTTTTGGTTGTCTAATTTAAGTAGTCCGCCCGAAGGTTCTACACTAGTTGCCATACCTACAACCCAACTAGGGGATTGCCTATTTAAACCCTCTGGTCCAACGCTTCGCATGTCAATCCTACTTGTGATCACCGGTACAGCCCTCCGATACATTAGTCAGTCGAAGACAGTCCCGGATGCTACCTACATCCCCTTAGGACTAATTTATCCTCGCGGGTAAACTTGGTAGAGCAGTCCCTGTCCCACACAGGTATTACCTACACTTCGGTAACTTACGCACTCACCGAGGCAAGCAACTTGCAGTCAGGGGTACCTAACCGCTACCATTACCTACTTCTGCCCTTGTAAGGTTCACACCGACCCCGGTACCCACCATTACTTTCCTACTGGTCATCACCGGGTGCTCCAAACTTCCAAACCAGTTGGCCCGGAAGGGTTGATCTACCCAGCATTAGGTGCTACTATGGTTTTTCTTCCCCTGGTACCTAATTCCAGAACATAGGTCCTTTTCCTCCGGTACGACTCCGGCGGCCAGGTTGGTGGACCCTCTCCTCCGAAGGTCATATCGTCCAGTTCTCCAGCTCCGGTTCCGATATTCCGGTTCTGGTAGCGCTGTTGAAGATCGTTGCTACCTCCTTACTCGGGACTTTCCAAATGGGTTTCCATTTCCCCGGTTCCTTGGATTTGTCTGTGTCACCAGACATAACTTCGCCCGAAAGCTTTCATTCGAGATGGTAACCAAGGACTACAGGTAATATACCCAACTGATCAACAGGAAACGGTTACCGTAACACAGGTCTATTTTTCCAAAGCGTCGCCAGTGGGATTTGAACCCTAGACCTGCCACTTGGGGGTGACAACTTACCAACTTCTCTAAGTCGCCACACTCTAATTAGAGATAATATTTTAAATTAGGTTTTCAGAGTTTTAGTTTTGTGTTATGTTCTGTATTATATAATAACTGCATCTTTCTCACATATATTAAATCATCTTAGAATTATCAAAAAACTCAATGAAAAAGTGTGCAAATTGCAATCAATATAATACATTTATAGCTTGGTGTCAAACATGCAATATACGGAAACTAGTACACTAACTGAAAGCAAGAAATCAAGGAAGAAATCATTCAAAATCCAGAATTAAAAAGGTCTAATCTGTGGCAAGGAAAAATTCAGCAGGATGGACAAGTGGAAATAAAGTTACATTAAAAATTTCAACTTAAAACTATTAACTACGGAGCGTAATCAAATGGATTCCTTTTAATAGATTAGATAATATTTAAAATAATTGTAATAGATTATTGGCAATCTAGGTTAGATGGAATACAATATGTAAAATATAATGAAGTCAAAAAAAATTATCGATACATATAAAAAGATCAGAATGGAAAATGTGACAATTGCAACCGATTTAATACATCTGAGGCTTGGTGTCAAACATGTGACCCTCAGAAAATAACATGAGAATGGACAAATAGAAATAAGGATGTTGATGATTGTATTAAAGAATTTTTAACTTAAAACTACTAACTATAATTTACATATCATATTCCATCTAACCAGGTTGCCAAAAATCTATCACAATAATTTTGAACATAATCTAATCTACTAAAAGGGATCCATTTGTTTACATTTTCATATAATGAAGTCAAAAAAATATTGACACACAATCATATACATTATCATGCGTAGTGGAACTGGCTCACAAAACTTATTAGAAATGTTAAAAGAAGTAAAAAAAATATTTAATTTATTATTGTCCTGTTCTACAATATATTGTTTTATTTAGAACTAACCCATAACATTGCAACAAATAAGTATGTGTTAGCATTTGATGAATTTGGAGCTAAAAAAAAAGATCAGAATAGAATGCAACTGATTTAACACATCTGAGGCTTGGTGTCAAATATGAAAATAACATGAGGATGGACAAGTGGAAATAAGAAAGTTGATGATTGTATTAAAGAATTTCGACTTAAAACTGCCAATATTGTGATAGATTTTTGGCAATCTGGTTAGATAGAATATGATATATAAATGTACACAGTTACATACACTATCATATATAGCGGAAATTAAAATTTTTAGTCCGTTAAATATTTTAAAAGAAGTAAATGATTTAATTTTCTACTATTGTTAATACACAATATGCAATTTTAAAATACTACAACAAATGCATTTATGTTAGTATTTGATAAATTTGGGTCCAAAAGAAAGGTTTTGAAATGGAAAATGCATGGGTTGCAACCGATATAGAATGTCGCCAGCCTGGTGTCAAATATGTGCACCTTAGAAAACAACACAAGGATGGACAAGTGGTAATAAAGAAGTTGATGATTGTATTAAAGAATTTCAACTTAAAGCCACCAGCTATGAAGGTGTAATCAAATAGATTCCTTTAATAAATTAGATAATATTCAAAATAATTGTAATGGATTATTGGCAACCTGGTTAGATGGAATACAATATGTAAATTATAATAAGTCGAAAAAAAATATCGATACGTATAAAAAGATCAGAATAGACAATGTGACATTTGCAACCGATTTAACACATCTGAGGCTTGGTGTTAAACATGTGATCCTCAGAAAATAACATGAGAATGGACAAATGGAAATAAGGATGTCGATGATTGTATTAAAGAATTTTCAACTTAAAAACTACTAACTATAATTTACATATCATATTCCATCTAACCAAGTTGCCAAAAATTCATCACAATGATATTGAACATAATCTAATTTACTAAAAGGGATCTATTCAATTACATTTTCATATAATAAAGCTAAAAAAAAAATATGAACATACAATTATGTACACTACCATGTGCAGTGAAACTGGCTCACAAAATTTATTAAATATGTTAAAAGAAGTAAAAAAAATATTTAATTTATAATTGTACTGTTCTATAATATATTGTTTTATTTAGGACTAACCTATAACATTGCAACAAATAAGTTAGCATTTATGAATTTGGAGCTAAAAGAAAAGATCAGAATGGAATACAACCGATTTAAAACATTTGAGGCTTGGTGTCAAACATGAAAATAACATAAGAATGGATAAAAAAGTTGATGATTGTATTAAAGAATTTTGACTTAAAACTACCAAATTGTAATGAATTTTTGGCAACCTGGTTAGATGGAATATGATATGTAAATGCACACAGTTACATACACCATCATATACAGTGAAAATTAAAATTTTTAGTATGTTAAATATTTTGAAAGAAGTAAGGGCAGTGTCATTAATCACCTGATTATTTTTTATCAGAGGCCTACCCCCCTCCCTCTTCCTCAATATATAAATAGTCAGGTTCTTATATATAATTTCAACTTTTTTTACCCCCCTCCCCCCCTAAAAAATCACCTGATTTTTGTTACTCCCCTAAGTAAATAAATTAATTTTCTACTATTGTTAATACACAATATGCAATCTTAAAATACTACAACAAATGTATTTATTAGGGTTCCGCAATTTGATTTGATCTTCAAATATTTGAATCAAATATTTGATCAAATTCAAATTCAAATTTAACTATATTTGATTTGATCAAAATCAAATATGACCAAATTTGATTTGATTTGACAAATATTTGATTTGATTTGAAAATTACTATTAAAAATTCAAATTCAAATCAAATTCAAATTCAAATATTTGAATCAAATCAAATTCAAATCAGGGTCAATTTGATTTGATCAAATTCAAATTGATCCAATATTTGATTTGATTTGAATTTGAGGAACCCTAGTATTTATATTAGTATTTGATAAATTTGGGTCCAAAAGAAAGGTTTTGGAATGGAAAATGCATGGGTTGCAACTGATATAAAATGTTGTCAGCCTGGTATCAAATATGTGACCAGTATATGATCCTCAGAAAACAACACAAGGATGGATGAATGGTAATAAAAAAGTTAATGATTGTATTAAAGAATTTTAATTTAAAGCTACCAGCTATGAAGGCGTAATCGATTGGATTCCTTTTAATAGATTAGATAGTATTCAAAATATTAATGATAGATTTGTTGCAACCCAGGTAGATAGCATACAGACAATCAAATATTAATATATACAATCATGCTTAACTTTAATAAAAAAAAATGCTCTATAAGCATACATAAAAATATAAAAAAATTGAATATGTGGTTTTAAACTCCTTGGCCCTTTCGTGATATTCTTTTTGTAAATAAAAATATCTCTTTTTCCGGAGTTCAATAGTGAGATTAATGGGCTTTTGTAATTCTTGAATTTGTTTTTTTAATTCACGGCTATATTGGGAAGGTTGTAAAATATAGGCACACCTTTACTGAAACTTAAAAAAAAGTATATATGTTTTTATAATAAAATAATAATATTTTGAAAATATAATAAATATGCTTTTATATAAAAAAATATTTTAATAATGTTTTTATAATATATTAATAATATAATAAAAATTTTAAAAATAAAATAAAAATTTAAATCTGTTTCAAAAATATTATAAAATTATTATAAAAACATTATTATTATATTTTAAAAATTGTTTAAAATAAATTGTTTAAAAATATTTTAAAATATTATTTTAATATTATTAAAAATATTATAAAAACATTATTGCTATATTTTAAAAATACTTTAAAATAAATTTTTTAAAAATGTTTTTAATACATTATTAAAAATATTGTAAAAATATTATTATTATATTTTAAAAAAAAATTTAAATAATTTTTTTAAAATATTTTTAAAACATTATTTTAATATTATTAAAAATATTATAAAAACATTATTATTATATTTTAAAAATTGTTTAAAATAAATTGTTTAAAAATATTTTAAAATATTATTTTAATATTATTAAAAATATTATAAAAACATTATTGCTATATTTTAAAAATACTTTAAAATAAATTTTTTAAAAATGTTTTTAAAGCATTATTTTAATATTATCAAAATTATTATAAAAACATTATTATTATATTTTAAAAATATATTAAAATAAGTTTTTTAAAAATATTTTTTAAACCAAAATTATTTTTAAAAAATGCTTATATCTCGTAATTTTGCTTATGAAACCATCCTTCGTATTTTAACAAAAAATCTTTTTTGCAAGATTTTGGGGTAAACACATTTGTCTAAATCATTATATTATTGATTTGTTTTATTTATATTATATTTAATATTATAAAATATATTATAATATAATATATTTATATAATATAAATATTTATATTATACTATAAATATGAAATTTACTTAGTTTAATAATGTTTTAAAAATGTTTTTATTAATATTACTAAAACAGTTTTAATATATATTATTTATATTATTATTATTAACTTATAACTAGTAATTATTATGTTTTTTAAAATATAATAAAAACATAATAGATATATAATCATAATATTTTTAATTTTTTTATAGTTTCAGTAAAGACCATGCATGATTACACTTAAAAATTAGGCATGCATGCTATACATGATTACTCTTAAAAATTAAACACGCCATACATGATTATACTTAAAAAATTGATAAGTTCACAAAATTTATTAAATGCTTTACACGAAGTAAGATTATATTTGTAAGTTCAAAATCAAATACAATTAAATATTGAAGATATCTATGGAATAACTCAAAATCATTACTACAAGTGAATATATACGTTGGTATTTGAAATCTTCAAATGCTTCATAATAAAATATAATTTGCCTCAGTAGTTTAATTCAGCTAAATTATTTGGTTCTTTTTCTAGGGATTTTATTAAATTATTGAGAAAAAATGAAAGGATTTTTAATTTCTTTTTTTGACATTTTGGCGAATTATTAAGGATTTCATTTTTAAAAAATTTTGTTGTTTAAAAAATTAATTAACTAGCAAAAAAAGGTTATGCAGTATGAGTTTTCATTATAGGTAAAGAAACTTACTGCAAAAAAGTTGATATTTACTTAATAATAAAATAAACCTTTTCTTGATATTCTAATATTAATGCACTATTAATGCATTCTTTGACTTTCTTCATTAGTTATTGCTATCAATTGAAATATATAGACAAGAGTTAATTTTAAATAAGCCAAAAACATTAAACCCTTCGAATAAATTTACCAGAATATTTAAAATTTTCATTGCTAAAGTTCACTTTTACTAACCCACCTTGCAATCTAAACCCAACACAAAGATATAGAATGCCTTTAAAATTGCTGTATAGATGGTATGCAATTCCTTAAAATATTTTATAATTATTAAATTTCTTTCTATTCATTTTAAAAAATATAATTTTTAATTATAAATATTGGTTACCTAATTCCATTTGAACAGAATCAATTATATGGCATACCACTTCTAACTGCCTTCTTTTAAAAGAACTTGGTCATATTCACTGAGTGATACAAAAAATAATAGAAGTCATAGCTTCGAAGCAATAAATCTATTTTTTTTGTTCCAATCTTTAATCTACATATAAAAGTCACACAGTATTCTTAGTTGACCTATTAAATCTTGTTTGTAGTTTTAGTTCGTGTTCTAAAGATGTCATCTATATTCGAAATGTAACCTTGATACCTGATTTGCCTTATCTTATCAAAAAAGCTAAAAATAGGCAAAGTTGGTCTTCATAAAAGAATTCTAGATTTCAAGTACTGCTTTTGAAAAAAGTAGATTCTAATTGCTATCAGTTGGTGAAGTATTACCACGTTACTAGTTGTAAAAAAGGCATTGATTTTGAAACAAAAAAAAACAATTAACTTATATATTATATATAAATTACAGTATTACTTGCTTGAATTTGCCCTCTAAATAAAGTTTCTTGAGATATTTGGTATGTCGGAAATGTGTGCCAGGTTTGTGGCACAAATCAATTTTCAGTCACATATCACGTGATGATCGGCACTCTAATTAACCAATCTGTACATACTAATAAATCGAATATACAGTATGACATGTACGTAGTATCTCTTAAATATGTTTTACATATATACAGTACATACGAAGGATGTGTATATTTTATATGTAATATATGTAAGTTATTCAATAGCTACCTCTTAAATTAGAGCTGTTTATTGCATTGAAAATTTTTTTTTTGCTTGCAATTCCGCTTTTTTTTTTTTTTTATAAAAAAACTTTATGAGGATTGATTAATTACGTAATGATGATTTCATTTATTTTTCTATATATAATTGTGATCATTTGTTTTTTTTTTACTTTGATTTCTTTTATTCAATAAATAATATGGATAATTTGAAGCATAAGGAACGCAAAAACGACTTTAATATTGTTAACATTCTCAGAATCAATCAAAACTTGAACAATAAAAGTACAATAATTCTTGAAGGTAGAAATGATAATGGCCTGGATGATATAAATGTTTTTAAAGTTAAAACCGGCCTGCAAAATAAAAATATTATTAATAGAGATCTAGAATCAAGTACTTACGAACTGAATACTGCTGTAAATAATAGTCTAAATAATGAGGATTCAAAAAATAATTTGAACGGTAACCTGGTTAAGATGAACAGTAACCTGAAAAATAACAAATTGAATAATGAACCAAATAACAACTTGAACAATGAACGCTTAAAAATCGATCTGAAGGATAATATGAATAGCATCCTGAATGAAGATATAAGTGGTGATCTAAAATACAATATGAATGACTATACATGCAACAACCTAACAACAAAATAAATGATAATATCAACGGCAACCTGAATAATGATATGAGCAGCAACCTAAATGATAATGTGAGCAGTAGTGATGGCACCGAAATTGATTTTTGAAAAAGGCCTATTTCATCTTCATTAGAGAAAATTAAAATTTTTTATAAGAAAGAGCAAATAAAATTTATATAGATATGTTCCTTATAATTTCGTCTATTCAAAAAAAGTATCAAATAATTTCGTCTTTCAAGTAAAATAGGTCAAAAACAATTTCGTCTTCAAAATTTTAATTTCGGGGTTTAGAACCCAAAATGCTTTCGTCCTCATGTATAGTGAGCAGCAACCTGAATTACAATATTAAACAACGGCCTGAACGACGATATAAGCGAAAAACTGAATAACGATAAGAATAGTGACCTAAACTATGAAGACTTGGATAATGAAAAAAATAAAAATGAAATAATAGATCAAATGTTTGAGTAGAATTCCTTACCTGCACTATTAAAACCTATACTTCCCAAAGATTACTCGTATTTAATTAAAAAGTTTAATGTATTACCATCTTTTAAAACTGCAGAAAATTTTACAATCCCACAAATTGAATTAGATATCTTTGTGAATGCAAATACTAAAAAAAAAGCATTTGAATGGTTTATAGTATTTGAGTTATGGTCAAAAACTACAATGCCCAAACTAAAAGTTATGAATTAAAGAGAAACGTGTGCTTGTCTGAGAATTGCGTCACTATATTCATAGTAAAAAGGTAAAGGATAAACAAGGGTCACGTGAAGTAAAACGTTTAAATTCATCAAGGATGCGAAATACACTTTGCACTGCAACCATACATCTTCAATTGGAGAATTGGTGTATTGAATTCAGTCATTCACTTGAAATAAACATTAAATTTACCCATAATCATATAATTAATTCAGCAGCATCGCTGAGTTTTCGTCATATAACAAGTAAAGTGCGTGAAAAATACTTGGAGCTGTTTAAAGACGGTTATTTACCTGCATTAGCATTGCATGCTTATACTGATGAGCTTCATTTGAACACTAAAGATGATCAAGAGTTGTTAGAAGTACACGTTACTCTGGTTATACTAACATCTGAATATAACGATATCATAGCAAAATCTTTCTATACTAACATTTTTTTTAAAAACTTAATATAAAATGTCGGTATAACTCACTGTATTGACATTTGAATTTTTTTACTAATGAACCAAAAATGTCGATATAACCAGAGTGACATGTATTAGCAGGTCGGGCTTACAACCCTAATTATGATTATGTCAAAAAACTTTTTCAACTATATCGTAGTAGTACATTAGGTGGCTCTAATGAAAAATTAATGTTTGAACGGTTAGCAAAACTAGTGAATGACTACAATAGTTTATGTAGAGGCAAAGTGGTTTTACAAAAGTATGATGAACGTGATGGAAAGGAGTTTATTCTTTGTATTGTAACCAGTTTGATGTTGCGGGTGCATGAAAAAATTTTACAAGCAGGCGAATTGTGCTATGTCGATGCCTCCTCTTCATTTGAATCCCTAAATACATCAATAACACTCTTTTATACCAGTTGTGCAGTTGGCATACTTCCGTTGGATCTATTTATTACTTCTAATGAAACAGAAATTATATTAAAAAGGGCTATAGATTTATTAAAAACCATTCTCCCTTCTTATGCATTCTTTGGACGTGGTCCTCAAATTGGACGAAAAGGGTGCTAGTTAACAATAAAACAGGATGTAGTAAAAGTGCACATGTATAGTATTGAAATCGTTATGGATTGAATTCGAATTTACCAATTCGGATTATAAATCAGATTAAACCGGATACATAAAAAAGAATCCGAATCTAATCCAGATTGCTTTTTTAAAATAGAATCGAAGCTCTACACATGACATTCAATCTCAAAAAATCAACTTGGCTCAAATCTCATGCAGCCAATATGCATACTTTATTAAAATATTTAATTTATTAAATACAAACAATTACAATATTATAATATCATAAAAAAAAATTAAAAAACCTTTATATGATATCAATTCATGTTATAAAAAAAAAAAAAACCAAAGTATTTTGCAATAACCACCACGAACTTCTGCTTTACTTATACTCAAGAAGAAAACATACCAAAGTTTTGACAAAAATATACCCATAAAGGCTCTAAAGACAATGACGACAATACTAATAAAACCTTTACAAATAATATTAATGAAATGGTTAAGTCCAAGAATACTAGCAACGACAAAGCTAAAACAAATTACCAATGATAGTACTGAAACAATAAAGCCCAAATCTATTCTAGCAAAAAAAAATAAGCCAAGAAAAAAAACATATTCATTGGGTTCCGCAATTTGATTTGATCTTCAAATATTTGAATCAAATATTTGATCAAATTCAAATTCAAATTTGACTATATTTGATTTGATCAAATTCAAATATGGGCAAATTTGATTTGATTTGACAAATATTTGATTTGATTTGAAAATTACTATTAAAAATTCAAATTCAAATCAAATTCAAATTCAAATATTTGAATCAAATCAAATTCAAATTAGGGTCAATTTGATTTGACCAAATTCAAATTGATCCAATATTTGATTTGATTTGAATTTGAGGAACCCTAATATTCATATAAAAACACAGACAAGACTTACTATACCAAATTCACAAACCCAAAACAACCAAAACAAATCACCAATGATGGCACTGAAATAATGAAGCCTGAACCTATTATTCTAGCAAAAAAAAATTAAGCCAAGAGAAAAAAAAGAAAAAAATCAACACCAATATAATTTACTTACCAATAAAAATGTCAACGATGAAATAGCAAAAATTGAAATTACCAATTATAGTACCAAAATGTCAAAGACCAAAATTACTATATACGATGATACTGAAATAATTAGTTAAAGTTGAGAAAATAAAAATAAAAAAAAATCAAAACAAACCAACTACTAGTGATGAATTAATGAAAGCCTAGCATCTTCAAACTCTATAAATAATAAATTAAAACAATTAAATTACTTAAAACTGCCTAGCATTTTGAGTACAATAGTGCTAAATAGTTTATATGCTTTTTTATAAATATTATTATTGCTGTTCTTAATCATTTCAACTTTTATATACCATCCAACCAAGTTTCTGAATATACAAAGCCAAATCCTCTTTTACCGATTTGGAGTTACTACAAATGATACTGCCAAAATAACAAAAGTCTTTGTAAATAATGATCCCTATGGTGGCTCTATTAATTCAAAAAACAAAAGTATTAGAAAAAAAAACACTGAAAAAAAACAATAAAAAAAAAATAAAAAAAAATCTACAACAAAAGCAAAAACAGAAAAAGCAGATCAGATTAAAAAAAACAAACTTTAATTAGATCGATTAAAGGGGCAATTGACCTTCTAATCCAGAACTAGGATCACATAGTGACAGGTCGCTATTTTATTTTTGCCAATAAAGTATATTTTTATATATTTGTTTGCAAAATTAGTTATAAATTTTTTTGTTTTATTAGTAATTTGATAAATTTATTAGTTTTTTATTTTATTAATTGATAATCTGCTACAAATTAGTAGTGTGGTCATAGTGAAATATAATACAGATCCTTACTATGTTTTGATATATAAATTCTAAATATAGGAATAAAGCTGCTCACTCAGAAAAAGTTTTTTCTTACTAAATTGTAGAACTTATCAAAATGAGTCTAATGATAATTAGATCATTGAAATTGGTCTAGTAGATGCTAAATTACTTCAAAAAATAATTGTCTGACTATATGTGAACAATAGATTTGTTTACATAAAATTTTATATAGTTGACCAATTATTTTTTGAAGATATCTAATTATCTACTAGACTAATTTTAATGATCTAACTACTATTAAACTTATCTTGATAAGCTCTACAATTTTTCACTTAGTAGATATAACTTATTAACTTAATAATAAAAAATATATTTTTCTTGAGCAGGCAGCTTCATTTCTATATAGGGGCATCCATAAATAACATTATGTACCCCTCATAGTAGTGCTTGACCCCCCAATATAAAAAAAATTTTCAAAATCCATATATTTATATACAAAATTTTACAAAAACTTGAATATATTGTGATACAGTAATCCAATTTGGATGATTAGATACCATTCAATTCATCTCAGTGAGACGAATCCAATGATACCAAAATTATTCATTTGGATTACTGGATCAATAGTTATTCACAAAAAACTATTGATTTATAGTCATTTTATAAGAAAACATAATAACCAATAGTATTTGGCTAATAACTTTTGATCCAGTGATCCAAATGAAATAAAATTGGTACCATTCGACTCCTCTCACCGAGACGAATCGAATGGTACCAAAATCATTAAATTTGGACTACTGGACCAGTTTTTAGACGATTTTTTCTAAATAAATTGCATTATATTTTTTTGACCCTTTCCTACTTAAGAAAAAACCGTTATATTTTGTCAGACCCCTTCCCCTCTTGTATAACATTATTTCTGGATGCCCCCTATTATATGATTTATATAGTAATTTGCATCATATTGTACTATGTTCATACTACCAATTTGTGGCAAATTATCAATTAAAATAGTTTAAAAATTTTATCAAAAACATATAATTAAATACTATTGTACTTAGTTTGTTGCTAATAATATGATTTGTTTTTTAAAAGTAGAGTGTAACATAGATTATTTTTAATAGTAATTATATGCCAAATCATGCAAATCATATGATATTATATAATTTACATAGATTTTAACCAATTAGAGTTAATTATTTTTGTAGATTTTCTTGTAAAAATTAACAACTTCTTGCAAAATTTTATAGTATTAAAAAATTGAAAAATATATTGAAATATTCTTGTTTATATTTGCAAAAGATTAAACATCAATTTTTATATTGTTTTTAACTAATTGTCCAAAGTGTAGCAAAGGGCTCTCCTTTTTTGATTAATAGCCAAATTTTGTCTAACAGTCTGCTCATGTGATTTGTTTGTACTATATGATTACCCAATTGCATAACTATGTGACTGTATGTACTAGAGCTCAGACTTGAATTTTGTCTGTCTGTTCACTCATATGATTTGTACTATATGATCTACTCAATTGTATTGCCATATGACCATATATAGTAGAGCTCAGATTTAAATTTTATCTATCTGTCTACCATGTGATTTGTGCTACATGATCTATCTAATTGTATTGCCATGTAACCATACATCCAGCTTTGGACATATAACAGTTTCTATTAACCTAGTTTAATTTAATTTTTAAAATTATTTTAACTTGTTTTATATAAACTGATGATTTTGTATGTACAACAAATAATTTGTCATTTATATTTATATTGTATTATACAGTTATTATACTATACCCTTAAAAAAATAATAAGTTACTTTAATAATTGCCTACTTATAGGCCAAGCCTTTTGCAAAATTAGTATTTGGTCCACAATATGGATCAAATATAGTATCTCAACAAACAACATCCTGACTATTCAAATCTAGGTAAGTTTTGACCACTCTAGTAAGTTTAGATCACAGATAAATTAGTCTGAGCTTTTATTCTTGCATGTAATTTATATATATTTGTTATTGTACAATTTAAGTTGTTTATATACTATATATAACTACTCATATAAATTATCCAATAAAGGTATAAGCAAGACCTTACCTTAAAAATAATAATAATAATAATATGTTGTTTATTTATTTTTTCTAGAAATTGAATATCAAATTCTAAATATTTAATAATTTTTGTATAGTTTTATTACTAATATAGTACAGGAATCCTTAAAACAACAACATTTTTTAAAGACAGCCAAATTTGAGAACAATTACTAAATTTTAATTAGCTAATATTTTAAAATTTTGTTATGTTTTTTAAATTTTATTATATTTTTAAAATTTTATTATGTTTTTTATATATGTGCAACCAAATTTTGATTTTATTAATAACTTTAAAACAAAATATTATTATAAAATTTTGCTAAATTAAAAAATAAACTCCATAGTTTTGTTCTGCTTGTTTGTTTATATATTTTATAAAAAAATTTTATATTTTTTATTTTTTTATAAAATTTAAAAAATTATTAAAAGAATATAGTAACTTAGAGAAGTTGTCAAATTTTATTCCAAGATGCAAGTTGATAGTTCAAATCCCACTAGCGATTCTTTAAGGTTAGACCTGTATTTGATAACTATGGCTCATATCAGTTGGGTGAGAAACCTATAGCCTTGGTTCTGCTATCTTTAATAGAAGCTCATAGCCACAATAGTATTTGTTATATTACAAATTCAAAAAACTGAAAAAACAGAAACCTGTTTGGCAAGACCCGAATAAAGAGGTAAAAAAGATCTCTAATGGCACTGCTAAAAGAAGGTGGGTACCAGAATCAAATGAACCTTATAAGAGCATGGTATGTAAATCCTAGAAAAACAAGAAATAGAACTTGTTTGCACAGATAAGTGATACTATAAAGGTATATTTGACTTTGAGCAGGTAGCCCTAAGCTGTGATTGTTATTAAATAAAATGCCAGGGAATTACCTATGAAAACCTGGTAAATAAGGCGAAGCATGAATTAGAAAGTTTAATTAAACAATTCATATAGTTGGGTTGTAGCTATGGCAGCTAGTATAAAACTTTTAGACGAACTGCTAAATTAGATACCAAAAGTATATATGTGGCTAGTTGTATTTTTGTTCATATAATTAAATTATTATCATTCTTAATAAAAACCTAGCCAAGCAGCTCAGTCTTAAAAAAAAATTATTAGTTTTGGTTGCTAATTTAAGGCTTTCTGCACTATATTATATTTAAACATAATATACTAAGAGTGTTTTTAAGCATCTTACTCAATGTAAATTTTTAATTAGTCAAAAATTGAATAAATGAATCAAGTGAGTTATCATTGCGATGAATGAATTAATGAGATACAAAACTACTTTTTTTATCAAAAAAAATTTGTTATTGATAAAGGTCGCTTAAGCATTACTTTATATTTAATTATAATAATAAACAATAAATTCAAAAAATAACCATTTTATTAATAATGCTCGAAGCTTTTAAAACAAATGATCAATACCTTAATATAAACATAATAAATACAATATATCTTTTAAATAATAATGATATCATAAAAAAATTATTACTTCTTGTTGCTATAAAGCAACTTTCGCTAATGATTCAATAAATTGATTTTGTTGCTGTTGCAACAAAAAATTTAAATTGTATAATTATTAAAAGAAGAAGCTAATGCAACTAAAGTTAAAGCTTTAATAGTCAGTTAAATAGAATTTTTTTATTAGATTTTTAGTTGTTTTTGGTAGCATAGTAAAGATCATGATCAAAAGAAATTTTAATAATATGGGGGCTTTGCAGTAGAAAGGGCAGATGTGACCCCAAAATGGAAAAAGGAGTTTTTATTAAATTCTGGTAAATTTCAATGTGATCAATATTTTTCAATTATAAATGAAAGTCAATTTGCATAATAAAAAATCAAGATACGTAATGTAAAAAGAAAGTTGCGCGAGGTCGAAGCCAAGCACATCACGAGATTACCCGTTAGTCACATGCTATATTTAACCAATCAAAATCGTGAATTTGGATTAACCTGGATCAGTCCGAAAATCAAAACAAAGTAATTAAATTCAATTATCTCAAAATTATATATATTGACACATCCGCCCTTTCTACTGCAAAGGCCCCATATTATTATTGATGTTGATACTTGTGCATCATTACAATTATTATTAAATCAATTGATTGAGATATTAAGAACACTTTAAGACTGCTTTTTTAATATTATTAATTAATATTAGTATATTAAATAATAGTTTAGAATTTATTTAAAAAGAAATTAATAAAATAATACTTTTTTAATTATTAGAATTATAAAAAAAAATAACTATGGTATTTATATATAGTATGATTATATACAACTATTTGTATAACATATAAATTAAAAACAATTTTTAATAAAAACAAAAATTAAATTTTGATTTATATTAGAAATAGAGTAAAGATCTAAGTTGGATTAAAGCTAAAATTTTGCAAAAAAATTTTTTTCTTAGTCTTTAAAATATAATTTTTTTTTTTTAACTTTACAACCATGCTCTATTTTATTAGCAGTTTACGTAAAAAAATACATGAACTAAAAACTAACTATAATATAGGCTAATACCCGGCTTACTCCACTAGTGCCCAGGTACGGTTGTTGCACTGATGTTTGATAGTCTCGCAGCAACATACGATTTTTCTCATATATTTCTACGAGAGCATGTTCAGGTCCTCAGCTACCTTCAAAACAAAATTCTACATATAAAAAGAAACTACTTTCGCATCCACCAACTTACTATATGCGAACCTCTTATTTGACTTAACATTGAGTTCTAGACTAACTCATTCACTGAGTTCTCCACCTCCTGTTTCTTCTGTTTTTTTCACTCTTTATCTTTTCTTTTAGCTTCCATGAGCTCCGAAACGCGTGGCTCTTTGTTTCGAACTTCAAAAACCTTACGTTTTCTTTTCAAAGATCTCTCTATACCGGCACCTTTTTCCCACTTGATGACTTCATTGCATCTCTCCTTCCAAATAACACGATAGAAACCCTTCTGTACTACATACAAAAATGCATCTATACAAGTTTTTGTGTCCTTTCTAGACAGTCCCTTTTTGTAAAATAACTCGATTTTCTCTCTTTCTACAAGACCACTTAAATAAACTTCTCTTTCCTTGAAGCGAACTTCTTTACTATCACTTAACAGAATTTCACTTAATTCCCAAACACTTAACAGGAAACTTGCTTCGTCCGAGAGTACTGCCCATGCAGCACTCAGTGCTGTGTTTTCTGTCTCCTGCCAAAAATTCTCTGCAAAACTACAACGAATTAAATGTTTCATGGTTTCCTTAGTCTCCTCCTTGCACAAAATGCAGTTTGGTGACTTATACAACCAAGGTTTACGGGCATGCAACTCATTCAGTGTTGGGAGAAGTTGGAACATTCCTTTGATTCGTAGTATTAATTTGAAACTGCTTTCCATTCCTCTACATCTGACTCCTCCCAATTCCTTTAGCCTTGCCCATCTGTAGGCCCAGTCTAGCTTATCACTATTATGATTATATTCTGCTGCTAGACTTTTACTCGAAAGAAGGCATCTTCCCTCGACGGCTCTTCTCTTTAACCGCAAAATAAACTTACGCGGACAGGTGTCGATATGTTTTCCATTCCACCACAGAGATGCATTCCAACGTGTGGGATTGGTAGGTATCCACTTCCAGTCTTCTTCTAAATGCGCCGCTTCTTTTGCTAACCTGTCTGCAAGTTCGTTCCATACTATACCACTGTGAGCCTTCACTTTACAAAGCTCTAAGGAGAGATTTTTGACTTGGACTACCTCATAAATCTTGTCAAGAATTGACCTGTTTTTCAATTTAAGGCTCTTCTTGAAACTTCGTGACCTGAACACATTCTCAATACTACTAATCGCTGCTAAACTATCTGTCTTAACTACAACTACAGAATCTAATTTTACTACTAACAGCGCACAAAGAATTGCAACCAATTCAGATCTCGTCGATGAAGGCCAATCGGCCACCCTGATTTTCCCTAACAAATTTACCGTCTCCTCCTCTTTATCTACTTGTACCCAAGCAGAACCCATTCTATCTTCAATACCTTCCTTCTCCTTATACCAAGAACCATCAGTATAAAAGACATAATCTGATCTTTCCTCCTGTATATTTTTTCCAACCATATCTAATAGTAAATTCGTAATTTTACTACTTAACCCTTGTTTTTTAATTATTTCAAATTCTATTCTGTTAACTTCTACCGCCATAGCTAATCTTTCTGTACTATTTTGATCTTTAGGTGCATTTTTATAAGCCGTATGCCTATAATAGCTCAAAGGAAATGACATTAACCAGTCGTTCTCCTTTTTGACTATGCCATCTATTCTGCTAATACACTCTTTCATTTCTATTGAGAATTGGCAATCATTCTCTTTTCCACCTTTATTTAAAGCACAGCCTTTACACCTATTTATTCTAACCGCACCTTTCACTTTTTGGGTTTCGACCCAATGCTCTACTATGGCTTTGCGCGTGAACTTTTTGCTTATGCGTCCCAGAACGTGTGTAGTTGAATTTTTCTTTCTTACTACTACCCAATCCTTGCACCTTTTATCATTACGAACTTTTTTCCTTATTGGTGACGAAAGCTTACTACTTTCACCTTCTAGTCGGTATTCCCTTTTAAGCTCCCTTGAGGACTTGTTTATCATAACCCTTTCTTCGATCCTGCTGAACCAATCAGGTGTCTTTCCCCTCATGCTTCTTTCCCTTATACCTCTGACTTGCTGCCATAACATCAAACTTGTGCCTGTCGGGTCTATTAACTGGTTCAGTGATACTAACTCCAAACTAACCCTTGTGTTCATCGAGTTCTTTATCGCTCTTTCATCCAGAAAACTTACAATAACAACCTCTTTGTTAAACACCTCGTTCTGAAAACTTTGGGTTTCGAACTTTAAGTTGATTAATTTGCATTTTTCAATCACATTGCATGAAAGATTTCCCTTCCAGAGAGTAGCATGCCACGCATCAAAGGCACACTACGTACATCCTGCAAAATATCCGCCTTAATTGCCCCTTGTTTTATTCTTAGCTCTGCCAGGCTTTCTAAACCTTCATTACTATTTAGCCTTTTTAAGAGACTCGTCGCCTGCTTAGCCAACAAAGAGCTTGCCAAGAATTTGAAGCCCAGAATACTTCTGTAAAATATTATATCATTTGGTGCGGTTTGTGCTATGCCTAACTTTTTTTTATATAGGCGGATTATTGGCTGGTGTATATTTTCTAGGTCCTTTTCTGATAGGGCTGTGGCCTGTAAAATATATTCTACTTTTGGAAGAAGCACCTGATTGTTTATATAGCTTAGCTGACTAGCTGTCACCTTTTTCTTTTCTAATACATACGTAAACAATCCAACAATCTTCTTTACTTTCCTTTTAATATTAGCTAAATCCTTGGATGTGTGCAAGTATATACCCAGGAATTTTACATCATATAATTTTGGTTCTGCAAATAATTTCGTTTTGCAGAAAAAGACACAACTTTCTTCCTTTGGAAGCTTCGAGTTAATTATTACCAGCTTGGACTTGCTGCCATTAATTTCGATGTCATTAATTTGGAAGAACTGCTCTGCAATATTAATTGTTTTTTCTAATTGCTCCTTTGAGCATGCAATCCATGTTGTATCATCGGTATATGCTAGAACAGCCTGCCGCATGTTTAATCCTCTTTCCTTGTCTATGTTTGCCTTGAAACTATTTACTTCAGCAGTATAGCCCAGGGACTTGTCCTTCTGGACCCTAACTAACAGAGGATCGTAAAAAATTCTCCACACCAAGGGAGAGATAACCTCGCCTTGGTCGATACCGTCCTCAGCTACGAACTCTTCTGTAAGGCCGTAATTTGTTATTACTTGCATACGCCTCTTACTGAATAGGTTAATTACAAAATTAATTACAGTTCCTGGAAGACTTATTCTCCGCATCGATTTTTCAAGCATCACAAGACTAACAGAATCAAACGCCTTCTTCATATCTTGGAAAAGGAGCCACATTTCCTTCTTTTTTTCATGGGCCTCTTCGAGAAACGAGTTTAAGATATGAATAGGCTCCTCCATTGAATTTTCTGGTAGACCTGCAAAATTAGGTCCTTGCAAAATGTTCTTGTCTTTAATTATCGCACTTAATCTCTTTGTTATGATTCTTGTTACGCACTTACGGAAGGCTTCCAATAATGCGATTGGTCTCACCCTATTCAACTCAAAACCCCAATCTTCCCCCTTCGGAATCGTATAAATTTGTGCGACTTTCCATTTGTTTGGAATATTTCCTTGCACAAGACAAATATTTGCAAAATTTTTGAAAGCTGTATGCACTCGAAGATCCGCTTGTTTAATTAACTCGTAAGTAATATTGGATACCCCTGGTGCCGAATTTGTTCTAACCTCATTAAGCATTAAGAGCCATTCCTCTAACTCTACCGGTAACAGAACCGGCTCATACCATTCTTCTTGAATCCCACTTAGTGGTTGATAAATACTTCTCCACTCTTCGTTCAGTAGGTCTAGTCGAGGATTCCTTCTTCTGAACTGTTCCTTAAAATGCTTGTTGGTCTTGGATAGAACTTCACTGGGTTCGGAGATTAACTCATATTCATCATTCTCCTTGATTAATATTCGGTCCAAAACTACCTTATTAAATGGCCTTTCGAGAAGACTTCTTAGCATTTTCTTCTGCTCATCTACAATCATTTCGCATCTTTTTTGCACGTACTTTTTGATTTCCTTTTCTCTATGCAATTTTTCTTCACTAATCAATTTGCCTTCTATTGCTTTCCACCACAAAGATGCACTATTAAGCCAAATATCAACATGTTCCAGATTGATATTTGGTATCCCCGTACCTGCACTGGAATTAATACTTTTGATTTTATTATTCCAGCTGCTGATCATGTGATGCGCATTCTTGTTGTTTGCAACACTTTTGATTAATCTGCCAAACTCTTTGGCCACTTTTTTGGTAGACGACTCCTTATCCTTTTTGACAGAATTCTTTTTATTTTGAATTTTTTTCTTTGGCAATGTTTCTATTGCTGCCTTCCAAATTGCAGCCTCGATTATGTCCCATAATTGATCTATGCAGACTCTTTGCTCAGGTACCTGATATGACTCTTCGGTTTGTTCATCCTTTAGTAGCCATTGTGGCAAATTCTTTTTGATCTTATTCCATAGCACCGTTCTGTAATTGTCCCAATTTTCCTTCGTTGCCTTGTCAAGCTTCCAAACCATTCGTGATGAGGAAGTTTGCCCTGCTCTGCACTTTGAGTCTGCGCAATTACTGCGATCCAAAAGAATTTCAACTATGGGCAATTCATGATCACTACCTGTTACTGTTCCCATTTCGATGATATCTGCTTTTAAAGCCTTGCTCATTAAGTTTTCTGACAACCATATTTGGTCTATCCTTGTACTTGTATGACCGTTACTCCAAGTGTACTTTCTGGCCCTGGGATTTAGCCTTCTGAAAGCATCTACAAAGGATTTCTTTTCCATCCATGTGAAAAGAGAACAACGTTTGAGGTTTGTTGTTTGTGAGGACTTATCCAATAGTTTGTTGGGTATACGATTAAAGTCCCCCATTATAACGATTTGCCAGGTCTTCTCATTTTTATTAACTATTTCTTGGATTTTTCCGATAACCATTGTTGCACATGTCTCATCACTTGGAGGTATGTAAGCTACAATTATTAGTAGTTTACACTTTTTAAAGAAAATATATGCACACATTAAATATTCATTAAATCGTTCTATTTTCCCTATATGTTGCTCAATGTTTCTGTGTATCAAAAGTCCTACGCCTGACCCTTTGAGTTTGTCAGGTGATGCACTCGACCAAAAACTTCTAAAATTGCCCAGATCTTTTGCCATAAACTTCGCCTCTCTTTCACCCAAATTCGTTTCTGCTATTCCAATTATATCTACTTTTTCCTCAATAGCCCATGAAACTAAAAAATCTACTCTATGAAATTGTGTTTTAAGTCCATTAATATTATGAAACGCAACCCCTATGCTCCTTTCCTGAACCCCACCAACTGGTGCAACATCCTTACACCCCTTAGAAGTTGCACCATTCTCTATTACAACTGGGGCGCCCTTCAGGAGCGACAGGGCCTTTCCAGCCCTTGTTTTTCTTCAATTCTATTAAGACGTCTCAGAATTTCTTCTAGAATACTTTTTTCCTCAAATTTGGTGCTTCGGGAGGGTGCACAATGTACATTTTCTTTTGTAAATCCTGTTTCTGCTATTGCACTTTTGTTACTATGTTGCGTTTCTCTTAATACATTCTTTCCTTTTCTGTTTTCACGAGAATGGCTCCTCGATCTAGCTTCTAGTGGCACTTTCTTTCTGGGTTTGGTGAGGTTATCTATTCCTACTATACTTTCTTGTTCTTCCGCCAAAGTAGCGTACTTCTTTTTTCCATAAAATTCTCTACTTTCATTAATCTGTCTATCACTTTCATTTCTCAAGTTTAATACGTATTTTTTACCGGTTTCTTTCCAAAAGAGAGAGTTACTTCCATAATTGACTTGAGTTAGGACTGCTTTCTCAAGATCCTCTTTACAATCAAAGTATACAAAAGCTGACCCCCTCGGATTACCATTACTATTTACTGGTATAAAGATTGTTTTTGCTTTGACTTGTTTTAGTTGTCTGAATAATAAGACCTCCATCGTATTTCTTGGAATACCACCTAATACTGCTCTAAATGACTTTCTTTCTTCCATGATCTTTTCTTGCTTTATACCCTTCGAGATTCTAGTAAGCCATCTATCTATTGGAAGTGTCCATGTATTCTCGAGTATATTCTTGTATCTTTGGTTTTTGAGTGTTAAATCCACAACTGCTGTTTTATTGAACTTATTTGTTGTCCAAGTAATATTCTTAACTTTTCCATAGCAACCCATTAGTTTTTTGATTGATACATTGCCATTTTTGAGTGGAACATCCCAAATCGTATAGGTTTCTTGCATACCTAAAGCCTCTTGTTTATACTGAGTAAGGTTGTTTTTTTCCTTGTTTTGGTCCACATTTACTTGAAATTCTTTGTCTTCTAACGACATCATTACGTCTTCCTCTGGATTCTCTGGTTTCTTTAATTGTTGAATCTGTTTTCTATCTTCGATTTCATATTTGAGCATAAGCTCATCTTCCAAGACTTGAGTTCCATAATCTATCATTCCATACTCTAGCTAAAGGAGAGTTTCTATCCTAGCCTGATTTTTTGCTTCTGTAGAATCAACACTTTCCTTCAACTCCTTTCTTTGAATTTCACCGAGTTGCTTTTCTGATAGTTTTGTATAGTATTCCAAAAAATGCCTTATAATACAAATTTCTTCCACAGTAATGGTTTGTATGGCTTTTGCTAATTCTTGGTCTACTATCTGTGTTCTTACACATTCTCTTTTTAATAAGTTTAAACAACCTGTACCACCATACTTTATAGCTTGGCACCCCTTCTTAAGAAATCCAACCTTCTATTCTGGAACTTGCATTCTGTTCATCGATTATCTCAATATTTGGTACACAAGATTTGATTTGCTGTGCACGTGACAAGTTTGTTTATTTTCAGTTTGTTTACTTCGTTTATTGTTTTGTTGTTTATGCAGATCACGCGATTGTTTTGTTTGTTTGTTGTTTTAGTGATCTACGATTCAGGGTTAAGCCCAATCCCCAAAAATTTCCAAAAAATTTTTTTTCGAAAAAATTTGAAGTTTAAGTTTGTCAGCTAGTATTGTTCTTTTTCTTTTAAATTGTACTAGCAAACTCTATATTATTTTTGCTTGTCCTTCTTTTTCCTTAGGGAGTTTTGGCTGTTTCCTAAGTTACTTATCTCATTTTCAGCTTTTTTCCTTTCTGCCAGATTTGAAAAAGTTGATCAGCGAAGAGAGTTGTTCATCCGTATCTATAAAAATACTGTTTAAAATATAATTTTATAAGCAAAATTTAAAAATATAATTAAATTTTAATAATTTGCTTTGTTTTTGTTGTACAAAATTGATCTATAGCTTGTATTTTTCTATTATATTTTGTGTAACTATGTATAAATATACTGTGTATAAATAGAAATGCTCTTATCAAAAGAGGATAATTTACTTCTATTTTAATAATATTCTATATAATATTTTTGATTTAAATCAAGCTCTATAAGTTAATTTGCTATTAAATATTTATAATATAATATCATACAACATTTAAATATTTTTTAAATATTTAATAACTTTATAAAATTTAAAATTAAATTAAAATATATTAAAAAATTTTTATAAAATTTAGGGTGCTTTTAGGCATCTCCCAACCAATCAAACACTGCAAATATTATGTGATATAAATTCTGAAGTACAGGCATGCATATTTGTACTACTCGGTCCTTTATTTCACTGATCAACTTTGGACAAATGCATTAGTATCCGCGCGATCCTATAAAATTCAGTTCAAATTCCATGAACCAATATGACTTACTTTATTAAAATATTTAATTTATTAAACATGGACAATTACAATGTTATAACATCATATCCCAATTTGTGCTCAGAAAAAAAAACTAAAAATCTTCACACAATACCAATTCGTACTAAGAAAAAAAAATTAACTCAAAACTAAAGTATTTCGCGATACTATTAAAATCGACTTGCCACTACGAACTTTTATCCTACTCTCAAGGAGAAAAACACCAAAGGCCCAACGAAAGCATACCTATGAAGGCTCCAAAGACAACAACGATGATACTAGCAAAAAAAAAATAAGTCAAAAAAAAAAAATTTACTGAAAGCAAAACCACCAACAAGCTAACAAGGCTTACTTACTATTAAAAACGTCAAAGAGCCACAAACAGGACCTCGAAGAACTCTGATACAACTCAGATGATTCTAAAAAAGGAAATTTTGCATAGAAATTTACCAAACGTTGCATTTTTATATAGTAAATTTTCAAATTTTGCTCTATTTTATACATTTATTTTGCTAAAATACTGCTAAAATCATACAAACTCAAATCTGAGTTGTATCAGAGTTCTTCGGGGTCCTCCACAACCGATGTCAACAAATAGCAAAGTCCAAGAACACAATAATGTCGAAACCTAAAGTCACCACAAACGACATCTCTAAAGTGAAAAGGCTAGTAGAAAAAAAACCGTATTCACACAAAAACACAAACAAGACTTACATGAAATCAGCAAAGTTGAAATCACCAACGATGCCATCGAAACGACAAAGTCCGAATTTATTATTCTAGCAAAAAAAAAAAGCTAAACCAAGAGAAAAAAAAAATCTACTAAAAGCAAACCACCAACAAGACTTACTTACCAATAAGACCAACGAAGCCTCTACAAATGATGTTAACGAAATGGCAAAGTCCAAGCATACCAATGACGACGAAGTCTAAAGTCACCACCAACAACGGCTCTAAAGTCACCACCAACAACAGCTCTAAAGTTACCACCAACAATAGCTCTAAAGTGAAACTGATTAGTTGAGAAAAAAAAAGTATCTATGCGAAAACAAAGACAAGACTTACTATGCCGAAATCACAAACCTAAAACTACTGAAATGGCAAAAATTGAGATTACCAATAATACCACCGAAACGATAAAGCCCGAAATCACCATATATGATGGCACCAAAATGATTAGTTTAAGTCAAGAAAATAAAACAAAAGAGAAAAAAAAAACCAAACCAACTATCAGTACCGAAATGATAAAAAATAAAAGCTAGAATTTTTATACTCTATAAACAACAAACTGAACCAATTAAATCCATTAGAACCACCCAACATCTTAAGTGCAACTGTGCTGGATGGTTTATGTACTCAATATCTTATACTGTCCATCTTTAATCATTCCAACTTTTCATATACTATCCAACCAGGTTGCTGAATATACAGAGCCAAATCCTCTTTAATCGATTTGGAATCACCACAAACAACAGTTTATAGTGGCTTAACTAACTCCAAAAAAAAAAGCGTTAGTTTAGAAAAGAAAAAAAAAATAGCGAAAAAAAAACCTACAACAAAGCAAAAAACAAAAAAGCAATAAAAAAAAACAATACAGAAAAGGAAAAGTACTTATCTATCATGTGTTTTACCGGCAGGAGATGAACCGACTCCTGATCTGGCATCAGTATGCCGGATGGGTCCCAAGGAGATGCATCTCTCGCGGGAAATGCCTATAATTTCCCTAAAATTTATTGCAAAGTAAATTTTTATTTTTAATAAAAGCAGTTAAGTCAAATAAAAAAATATCAAAGTTTAATTTTAATTATATTAATTAGTACTATATAGTACTAACTATTGAATCTTATTACCATAATACTTCAACAGAAAAAACCCAGATACAATTCATGGATTTATAATTCAAAAAATTAAAAAAACAGATATTATTCTAGATATAAATAGATATATATATATTTAGATTTAAAATTTTTATTAAATACAGTCAACCCTTCATAAATGCAACCTCCATAAATGCAATACCTCTCTAAATGCACGTTTTTTTCTATTCCGTAAAATGTTATTAGTACTAAATGCACGTTCTATATTCTGTAAATGCACATTCTTTTGAATAACATTTTATATCATACTAACCTTCCTAAATGCACGTTGCTAATCAAATTTTAGTATTTAAGATAGGTTATACAGTTTTGGTAGAAGTTACACAAACTTGATGATCTAATTTTTAAAAGCTGCAATTTAATTGGCTCTCTCTAAATGCAAACCTCCCTAAATGCATGTTGTAGGCTTGTCCCTACCAGTTGCATTTATGGAGGGTTGACTGTAATATTAAAACTATAAGTTCTTTTTTATTATAATACTCTTTTCTATAATTAGTATCCAAATAGATACTATTCAAAAAAATTTTAATAGTTTATTAAAAAGTACCTAAAGTACTATATTAGTACTATATAGTAATTTTATTATATTATTATTATTATTATTTTTTTCCAACTTAAGCAGCCATGCTAATACTTTATCAAGATACTTGTATTTACTACTGCACCTACATAGTACTACCTAATAACTAAGTTAGCATCATTCAGCCATCCAGCGGTACCTAAGTACCTGGATACCTAAATGCGACCTACCGCACTATTTCAATACCAAATTGGTATTGAAATAGATAGCTCATTTAGCTACTTAAAGCTGAAATAAAAAGGACTTCCCCTTTTTACGACAAGCTAGAAATTATCTTCCCATCTTCTTTCTTCTTTTAAGGCTTCAAGAAGGCTTGCCAACATTACTAATTTTCCTTGATCTTCCTTACCTAGCCTCTAGGACAAGAAGTATTAAATCCAGATCCATACGAACAACAAATATTTTGAAAACAAAAGGAAATATAAAGAGGGTACTACTACAAAACCTATATGAAATCCAAAATAAACAAATATAAAAATGAGAATAGACAAAAAGACAAAAGAAAAAAAAATAAACGTTCGCAAGAACTAGTTTAAAAATTATATAGACTGTATAAAGCTATTTAGCTTTACCAAAGTACTATATTTACATATAGTAAAGAATGATAGAAAGATAACTAAAATTACGCTAGGTATCAGGATGCATCAGAAAAAATTTCATTTCGGTTCAGTTTTTACGTGTCCACGTGTCATTCATTGTTTGTTTTAGACAAGTCCAAAACACCCTCGTGACTTGATCCAATTTGGTAGGCGTTATTCCAATTCGGGGGATGGCTAAAGCCATGTACCCACGTGATTTTTCGAAATTTTAGTTAAAATTCGTATCAGAGACTGTTTAGCATTAGGGTCGGGGTTAGGGTTAGGATCAATATAGATAAAATTACCTTCCCGACATTTTTTATTAATGGCCCAAGATAGGTTTAGAATGCCGTTTCTATGTTCTTGCGTTTTTTTTGTTTTTTGACTTCTTCGGGCTGATCTGTGTAAACAAAATTTTGCGACTCTGTTTTGTTGATTTACACAAAAATGTCACGTGGGTACATGGCTTTAGATGACCCCCAATTCGGAAAGAGTAAACACCGGCGATCTTTTGGAAGGGGTAAGCTAGATTTCCCACTTTTTTGGCGAAATTTCAAAAGTTTCTAGCAAGTAGCGAAAAAAGCCCAAAAAAGTACCAAATATAAAGGAGTTGGTAGAAATTATGCTTAGCATAATAACACATCTCAAAACTAAACTCTAGGTTGGTGCCCACTACTTCTTTGCTCAATAGTGCCAAACAAGAGGCCCACTAATGGTAAGTGATAAGCTCTGAGCTTGTTAGCAGGTAGTCTATGAACTTTACCTCTAAACGACAAGTACCGCTCACTGCAGGCTTTATTTGGTAGAACCAATTTACTATTTTATGTGTTAAATGTAAAGTTTTTGTAGGCCGGTCTTCTTGAAATTTTTGGTACGAGGGATCGTCAGAAAGAGTTGTGATTATATTATTATTATTGTCATTATATAAAATTTTATAGATTGTATATTATATTAATATTTTGTATTTTTGGTTAAATTAATATTATTTAAACTATTCAGCAAACAAACTTGTTTACTAAATTTTTTTAATTTTGTATAATTGTATAATTTTTTTAAACAATGTACTTACTCTTCTAAACTAGAATTAAAATAGAACTATTTTGCAAATTAATTTGTAATTTCATATCATACAGTATACTGTATTAGTTGTATATAATATCATATATATTATTTAATATTAGAATTAGGATTAGAATTAGAGTTAGAATTATAGTTATAATTAAAGTTAAAGTTGGGTTTAGAGTAAAATTACAAAAGAAGCATTTTTGCTTAGTAATACAACAGGAGTTACTCTATTAAAATTTTAATATATATATAGTTCTATAATACTGTATAAGCTACATGTAACCATGGCCATATCTAGATTTTTCCTATAAATAAATATAAAATTATTTTAAGTTATTAACATTATTTATGATTTTAATAAAGGTTGTAAGAGTGATAAAATTTCTAAAATTGGTCCATAACTCCCAAAATATAAAAAAAATGTTTTCATGACTTATAAATTTTCTTTATATAATATAAAGAAGGTTGCTCATATCTCAAGACCCATTTGGCAATTTTAGCAATTTTATTACCATTAGAATCATAGAAATCTTCTCTACAATATTTACAATAATATATTAATATCAAATAAAATAATCAAATATCACGTATCGGTACTTATAATACTGCATATTATTGGCTATTTTTGGTCCCAATAGCCTGCATTTAGGGGAGTTTGACTGTGCTATTTAATAGAGTTATAAAATTTATGCTTATTTAAATAAAAGGCAAGTTCTATTTTGAACGCGGTGTGCATGTACATGGACAATATAAAACCAACCAATATCCCAAAATTTCGATTATGATCACACTTTTTGACTTCTAACAAAAAAAAAAATCCCTTGCGAAATTTTGGTATAAACTATACCTTACCCAATCCCAAATCCACCCTTACAGCGAGGTTTAATTTTTCGGTTGTAAAATTTTGATTGGCATGTTACACGAATTTGCGAATCACAAATTAATACCCGAGTACTATACCACCGAAAAATTATTATCAAATTTAAATATTTATTAGGAAATTTATTAGTTTACCCGTAGCGTACTGTACGTATTAATTTATTGAATTACGAATATGTGTAACATGGCAATCAAAAAATTTTTATAAACGAAAAATTAAACCCTTGCTTATAGTTAGGGTAAGGGTGGATTTGGGAGACAAGGCATGGTTTATACCAAGGAATTTTTTGTTAGAAGCCAAAAAGCCAAAAGATGGTTTAATAATCAAAATTTTAAGATGTCTATATTGCCCGTGTATATATACCCCTTGTGCAAATAGAAATTGCCTATTTATTAATAAAGTTTAGAGTTTTATATAGCATTCTAATATAACTTATAACAGTAAAGATTTATAATACAGTATTTTATGTTTATTAGTAAATTTTAATCTAATACTGCAAATAAAATAAGAAATTAAAAATTGATTTTTATATAACTTTTTAAATAACTTTAACAAAAATTAGTAATTTTCAAAGAATAAAGATTTTTATCTATAGTATATAATAGAAAGTAGATACTTCAATTAAAAAATAATAGCAAGAAAATATTTAAAGTCCTTAAACAAGATATCAAAAACTTTAAAATAGGCAAGAAATAATTCGAAAATGGATCAAATATTACGAAGACTCATTACAAAGGGCTTCCAACACCTCACAATATTTAAATCACGAGATAGATTAAACACCTATTATTCGAAAACCAACAATACGAAGTAACGATCATTGACAAATTTGATTAATTCTTTTACTAAGCAATAGTACACGTACGACGTAATATAATAAATATACCCGACAATAGTGATGCATTAATATCTTTTCTATTTTTTATTTTTTCATAATCGTGATGGAAAATACTCATGATCCAGATAAAATATATAGGCAAGGTTATTGTTACGAACATGGAATTGGAGTTGAAAAGGATGAAGACAAGGCATTTCTTTATTATCAACAATCGGCAGACATGGGGCATTCTGACGGAATGTATCAAGTTGGATGTTGTTATTATTTAGGAATTGGAGTTGAAATAGATAAGTATAAAGCGTTTAAGTATTATTTGAAGTCTGCTAAAGCAGGTAATTCCATGGGAATTCGGAAAACTGCTATTTGTTACTTTTGTGGAATTGGAGTGGAAGAGAATATTGATGAATATGAGTATTGGAAAAACGAGTAAGTTAACTTTTATTTTTTATTATATTTTTTTGTAATTTTTATTTTAAGATTGAGATGATCTTATGTACAATTAAAATATCAGGGAGTAAGCATAAAGAACCTTTATTAATTTATATATCAGCAATTTAAGTTCATAAATATTAATATATTAATTGCATGTGTTAATTCAGCCCGTAAGTATAAAAAAACATTTATTAATTTCTAAGTTCACAAATCAAGAACGTAAAAATACTTAATTACTATCACGTAAAAATTATTTTATTCGCACCAATCATTTTAATCAGTATGTGAGTATAAAGGACATTTATTAATTTTTAGAAAATAAGCTCACAAGTCAAAGACATAAATACTTATTTACCATTGCATAAAAATAATTTCATTTGCATTATCTAGTTAGTGAGTATAAAAATATTTATTAATTTTAGAATTAACAATTTTACAAGTCAAGGACATAAATACTTATTTGCCATTACGTACAAATAACTTCATTCCTATTAATTTAGTCAGTGAGTATAAAAATCTTTATTTATAATTAAGAACAGCAGAACAAATTCACATAAATACTTATTTACCATTACAATAAATCATTCATTCGCATTAATCATTTCATTCAGTGTGTGAGTATCAAGAATACAGTTTATAAGTTCTAAAATTAAAACAGTTCACAGATCAAGATCATAAATACTTACTTACCATTACATATAAATTATTTCATTCAGCTCGTGAGTATAAATAACATTATTAATTTCTAGAAACAGAAACAGAAACAGAAAACAAATAATGAATTTAAATACTTATTTACCATTACGTACAAATCATTTCATTCATTAAGCGCGTGAGTATAAAGAACATCATTAATTTCTATAACTAAAAGTTCACAAATCGAGAACATAAATACTTATTTACCATTACGTACAAATCATTTCATTCAGCACGTGAGTATAAAGAACATTTACTAAATATTAAAATTAAAAACAGCAAAACAAGTTCACAAATCACGAACATAAATACTTATTTACCATTACGTACAAATCATTTCATTAATCATTTCATTCAGTGCGTAAGTATAAAGAACTTTTATTAATTTCTAGAATTAAAAACGGCAAAACAAGTTCAAAATCAAGTCACAAATACTGTACTTATTTATCATTTCATTCAGTGAGTGAGTATAAAGAACATTTATTAATTTCCAGGAATAAAAACGGCAAAACAAGTTAACAAGTCAAGAACATAAATACTTATTTACCACTACGTACGAATCGTTTCCTTCGCATTAATTTAGTCGGTAAACATAAAAATTATTAATCTTCGATAAAGTTTAAAGCTGGAGATGCGAAATAAATCATTTTATAATTGTCATTTATAGATTTCCCGAATATGGAAAATGCGCACATTGTAATGAATATAACACGAATAAAGCATGGTGCCTATCATGTGACCCTGACATAGCAACAAAGTGGACAAGTGGAAATAAGGATATTGATGATTTCATGAAGCCATTCCAACTTAGAGCTCTTGCATATGAAGATGTGATTGAATGGATTCCTTTTGATAGATTATCTAACGTTAAAGAAATTGGTAAAGGAGGGTTTGGCTCTGTATATTCAGCAACCTGGTTGGATGGCATACGAAAAATTGATGGTAATAATGTAAGAGCACGTGAATCACGCAGCACCGTTGCGCTCAAGACGTTGCCCAGTTCTAAGAAAGACAATTTGGATTTTTTAAAAGAAGTAAGTTAATTTATTGCTTTATAATTTATTTAATAGTTTCTTGAACTAATTCATTGTTTAAACCTTAAGTTTAAAAGTCTTATGGTGTGTAAATTACATTATAGTAAGCTCGCAGTATACGGAATAACTAAAAATACAGAAACAAATGAATACTTGATGGTATTTCAGTATGCAAATGATGGGAACCTTTATAAATATTTAAAAAATAATTTTAGTAAACTTATATGGCAAAATAAATTGCAAATACTTAAAGATATTTCATTGGATTTAAATAGAATTCACGACGCTGCAGAATACATTCATGCTGATTTTCATAGTGGTAACATTTTGCAAGATAATGCACAATCTTATATTGCAGATCTAGGATTGTCTATAAAGGAAAATGAACGTGTTTTAGAGGGCAACATCTATGGAGTCCTGCCCTATGTTGCTCCTGAAATTTTATCAGGCAAGCAAAAATTTTTTACACAAGCAGCAGATATTTATGGGTTGGGTATTATTATGGTGGAAATATCAACTGGACAAAGACCTTTTGATGGTCATGAATTCAGTATAAAACTTGCAGTCAAGATTTGCAAAGGATTACGACCAGAGTTTGCTCCTGGAACACCTAAATGCTATATTGAATTAGCTGAAAAATGCATGAATTCTGATCCACAAAAACGGCTTAGAGCATTTGATGTTTATAATGAAATAGATAACTGGCTTTATGATATAGCTAGATCAAATGATAATGAAATTAAAAAGCAATTCTTAGATGCTGATAAAGTTATTAAATCATTACCAATGCCAAAATCAAAGCATTCTGATGAAATGTATACAAGCAAAATTATTAGCACAAATGAGATTAAAGGTATTTTTATTTTCATCTAACATATTAAACTTATGTTATATTAATTATTTAAAAATAATATGGTTTGTTTATTTAGATTATTTAGATTCTGCTCAACTTAAATGTGATATTACCGATAATTGAAAGTTTTAATATGTGTATAAATAGTAATTTTGTAATTTGTAAACAATAATTATTTAAACCGTATTTTAAATATAGTGTACAATACTTAAAAGCTAAAATATTATGACTTGTTTCTTTTTAAAACTACCTAGTATTAATTTATATATGTGGTACGTCGGAATAGAATCTTTGTAGATTTAGAATCAATATAAGTTGATTCTAAATGCATTTATGTTGAAACGAAATTTTAAATTCACTCAAATCGGTAAAGAATTTCGAACCAACTTAAAGGTGATTCCGATCCATTTAGCGCATATTCAATTCAAAACATTAAATTAATTTAATCAGCCGCTATTATATTTATGTACATATGCTCTGCGTCATTGCTCAACTTATGTCTATTATTAATTGACTAATGTCATTAATAAAATTGCAATCGGCATAAAATTAATTCTTTATAATCTTGATTTTAACAATTTAAGAAGAGTTCATAGAACTACTTAACGAACTTTGATTGCAAAGAAAATATTTTATAAAAATTATTTAACAAACGTAATAAGTTATTTAGCGAACTTTTTTTCTTTTTTCTTACGTTAATGAATTAGCATTAAAGATTATATAATAAGTTAAAAAGATTTTGCTTATAAAAATAAATAATACATTTTTAGCAGAAAAATTGGAAATCTTTTGAATGTAAAGACAATATAAAGACAATCCTTGAAATCATTATTTTGTTAATATAAATACGACTTATCGATATGAGAGTTTTTACTAATTTATCTTTTATGAAAAAAAGATGATAGTTTAACTTCATGATGATAATGATAATTTTTGATTTTTTTTTTTTTTTTAATGAACTTGAATTTTATAAATACAATAAATTTTGATATCTAGGCAATTTTACTTTCATTTATTCTTACTACATTAATTATTGCAAACATGATTATTGGGAAGACAGCTACTTCTGCGGGACAACGAATGATTGTAAAACATAACTGTAGAGTAAATTAAAAAATGTATATATTAAATTTGTTTTAAATTATATATCGTATCTTATAATTCTGAAAACCAACTGGTTTAAACCACCTTGAATTAAACTACAAACTACTGCAGGACGTACAGTACCAGCAAATTTAATTGTTAATATTTCAATATTTGCAAGCTTAAAGAATATACGTGGATTTTAGCAGGGCTTATATTTCAGCATCAGCCGCGACAATTCTTTTATGTCAAACTAATATCAATGGCTAGTGATTGTTCAGTTTCTTCGATTAATAAAAAAAAACTAATTCTAGTGGTCGGCCTCGAGCAGAAATATAAATATGACAATTATTCAGGTTGATTTATCTTCGGAAGCTACTTCAATGATGAAGGTTCTTATATCATAATCAAAATACACCCATTTCTTTGTTTATACAAAACATATCAGACCTTACTTTATCTTCTTAATTTTAATAACACAGATGAAACTTTTAAACCACAATCTAAACCGACATCAAGTAAATATGGACTTAAAGCATCGAATATTGTTGAGATGAGGTCTTAGGGACTGAGAACGATAATAATTATTATCTTAAAAAAAAAAAAAAAACTATACAATAATGATAAATGCGTAACAATGTTCAAATAAATTTCTTAAGGCTGATTAATTTTATCGCAAATATAAAGTTTTATCCATTTATTGATGGCTTTCACGTTTTAACCTAAGTTTTATCAGTTTATATATTGATAGTTTTCATGCTTTTAATCTAAACTTCAAAATACTGTATAAATCGAAAATGGTATTAACCTATCACGTCACTAATCATATCAGTATTTACTTATCATTATTTCTATGATGATACCTTGCAATCGACACGTCTTAGAAAGTAAAAAAAATGCAATTATTTTTTCATCACTATAATTCTTCTTTTGTTACCTGCATTTTCTTGTTCTCTTGTGCCTTTCTTATTCTGTCGCTTAATTTCCTTCCCTCTTATTTGTTTACGCTTTTCTATTTGGGACTGCTATAATCTTATTACGCCTTAGACGGTATGGACTATTTCCAGTGAAAACATTTATACTATACGATCTAATGCAAAATATTTTTTTATAAGGTCTTTATCTTATAGAGCCTTATAAGAAACCATTTCTGCCAAACATTCCATTATTTTAAAGGGTTACAAAAGACGGGGGAAGGTTAAATTGACTATTATCACTTTAAATGTTATATGTATTAAAGCAAAGCCTATTTGTATACAGTATTATACAAATTGATTTCCGCAAAGA
The DNA here is from genome assembly GCA_003550325.1 of Gigaspora rosea. Classification (NCBI taxonomy): domain Eukaryota; kingdom Fungi; phylum Glomeromycota; class Glomeromycetes; order Diversisporales; family Gigasporaceae; genus Gigaspora; species Gigaspora rosea. Next base: position 114,141 of record QKWP01000939.1, read on the forward strand.
GCTCATTGATGCATCAAGGAATAAGTTGCTTATTGAAAAGGTACAATTAATTAGATGCCTCTAAGCTGATTGTGCCATAATATTTTTTTGGAAAATGAATTAATCCCTTAAAACACCTTGCCGAGCATTTAAAAGTTTAACAAAATAGAAACTAGAAAAAGAACAGATACAGACAGAAAACGAAAACATCAATAAGAATGGTAATGCCTCCTCGTTGACAGATCACACTGAATGGCAAAGACAGAATAATAAAATGAATTTTTTTATAACATATACTATTTCAACGAAACAATTATAAAGGTTCAATTTAGCACTAAATAAGATCCTTCCCACTTTTATCGTGAACTAAAAATTAATAACTCGTACCGTAAATATTATTTTAGGATCAAAGGTGGCATATAAAAATTTTTTCAGTTGATATGGAAAATGCCACGGTGGAAATGCGTATAATACCATTAGATGATTAATTGGAATATTTGAATGTAGAATACTTTGTATACATTTCATAGAAAGTATTACGGCATAATTTCTACCTGCATTTTGGCATGCGTCATTGCCTAAAGCTAAAATTTGTGCCGCAATTAATAATCAATATCTCAAGTTAAATTAATGACATAATATACATATCATAAAAACTATTTCGGAAATTGATATGAAATTCTCAAAGTTTATATGCCGAGATATACTGTATTCGGCCAAACCGAAATAGTTTCTACACGTATAACATGTATACTGAAAATTATAATACAAAATTGCGGTTGTTAGTTTACAGCTGTTTTCATAAATTCTGAGACACCTAAAAATTTACTCGTTTCCTGAATCCTCTACGATCTCATTCTAAGAATCGCCTAGTTTTCGGAAACTACTTCGCTGTTTCTGTATCGAAGTTCCAAGGACAGTGAAGTAGTTTCCGAAAATTTAGATGATTCTTATAACGAAACCGAGGAGGTTTCGAGAAACGTGCAAATTTTTAGATGACCCAGATTTTATGAAAACAACTGTAAGTTATGACATATATTTCAGATTTCGGTTTTTGTTTCAAGTTGCAGCATAAATTACGACTTGCGGCTTTATTTCTATCGAAAAATCGGTGCCCAAATATTTTTGACACAGACACATCTAGTTTCTACGGCAGTTTCATACTTTATTTAAATCCCTTTCTTTAGCTTAATGCAAGCCAATTTATTTTGCTCATATGCATCTTAAAAAAAGGAGGCCTTGATTTACATAAGATATTTGTGTGTATTATGTATTTGGAAAGTTTAACAATGACTGTATTTATGACTATTTAATAGGTAAATATATTATGCATAGTAAAATTAATTAAAAATGTTAAATTTAACTCGTCATTTAGTGACGAAATCTAACTGTTTATCATTACGTTAAAATCAGTATTTTTATTTTTTTTTTTTTTTTTTTTTTTTTTTTTTTTTAAA
>QKWP01000939.1:117722-156595 GCA_003550325.1 Gigaspora rosea
TTTTTTTTATTTAGTTCAGCCTGAATTCTAAGGAACCGAGATCTATATTTATCACGGTTAACAAGAAAATTATTCATTACTTTGGCCTTTTCAATTAAGGTGTCACTTTTTTTTATTCCATCCGTAATCGCAAGTTGAATTGTGTGAGCTGCACATCCAAGGTGAGTGGTTTCTAATTGTCGAATTGCCTTTACTATTGACGCAGCATTATCTGTACTTACTGCAAACAATTTATCTTCTATATCCCAATCCACGAGAACTTTGCGCAAAAAGTCTTCGATACGATCACCCGTGTGAGGGTAGTCAAAATATTCTATTGTAATTAAGGCTTGATGCATTACAAAGTTTTCTGCAAGCCAATGAGCGGTTATACCAATGAATGGGGTATGGTTTTGGGTCCATAAATCTGTTGTAAAACTTACAGATATCATTGTTTCATTTATTAGCTTATTTAAATTAGATCGTGTATATAATACTGACTCTGCGACTTTATTTTTTATTGTATTAGTACAGGGAACTCCAAATTGTGGATTAATTTCGTAACAGAAATCTTTAAATCGGTCGTGATTAATACAATCTAAAGGCATCATTGCCTCAATTAACCAAGCAACTAAACGATAAGTAACGCGAATTTGTTTTTCTTCAGAAAGTGGTTGAGTTATTTCAGCACGTCTCTCTAATAAAAAGTTATTTGTTGTTTGTATTTTTGTAGTATTAGGATTTTCAGTTGTAAGAACTATAGGCGCATCTAATTTTTGGTCTTTGAAAATTCTATGTACGGTATGTAAATGCGAAGCGATATTGGTAATGGAAGTGCTGGGTTGGAATGTAGTCGTACATTTCTCAACATTACCATTACCATCATCTATTTTTACTTTGCAATACTTTTGCTTTGTAGTTTTATCACGCCCGGTATATCTCCATACCCAGCTTTCTTTTGATGGTTTTCTATAAATAGATGATCAGCTTTTTCTTTTAGCTGGTATTTGGGAAGAGCGAGGTACAGTAGAGCGTGAAGTTACATCTGCTAATGTTTCATATTCATGAATATAATCATCATTGGATTCTTCCAGGCTAGAATTTTCACTTGCAATAATACCCTCATAAAATGAGTAACTATCTAGAGTGGTTTGTATTTTTGACGATGATTGCATTGGTTCTACTGTCTGAGAGCTTTCGTGATCAGAAAGCTCTACGAGATCTGATGAGTTTGACATTTTGATAAGAGAAAGATCAATTTAGTTTTCTTATATAAGAGAGATATTTAATGATTATGCTTAAAGGTAAGTATAGAGAGATTTATATCCGCAATATTTATTGAATTTTAGATTGTTATGAAAGAGCGAATGAGGTAAAAGATCAAGTTTTACAATATTGTTTATTTTTATTAAACATGTTGCGATTGTGCTTATTCGAATTATGTACTTGAAATATTATATATATGATTATAAAAAAAAGCTTTCTATTTTTTTAAAACAAGTATCCAAATATATAATGAAAAGCTGACACGTCTAGATTATGAGCATTATTTGGTTTTACATTAATAAAGTATTTTATTCATCCAATTCTAATTGCATAACTCGTTAAACTAAGTTGGGTATAAAGTAATCATTTGTTTTACTACTAATAATGGTTGGCTTATTCACTGCGATTTACATAGCGGCAATATATTGCAAAATGATTTATAGATCGGTTAACAAATTATTAGATACAGAATCTAGAGAACCTTGCTATACGTTGCTCCCAAAGTTTTACAAGGAAATTACCGCTTTAGCTTATGATCAGTATATGTTTATAAAATCAATTTCTCGAAACCTCTAAAAGGTTAAACAATTAAAATTGTACTGATACAAATACATGTTTAATTTTTAATTAACAATTCTCAAACAAGTCTTACGTATTCAATAATGATTCAATAGTTTATTTCTAATTAAGGTTAAACACTAAAGATTTTGGTTATTATATAAAAAGCGTCACGATATTCAAGTGAGTTAGCCCAAACGGGTTGTTAGTCGACTAAGCCGGCTTCTTGAAAATTCAACTGACTTAGTCGGCTAAGTCGGCTAAGTCGACTAAAGCCAAATCGACTAATATCCCTAGCGTGGGCATAAGTAATTTGGATTTTTATTCGGATTGCGGTAGTGAAGAAGTAAGTGAGTTGGTAATTCTTCTGCAATCAATTTAACTTTGAAGTTTTTTAATTGTGATAGGGATGGGTGTGTGTATAAGGCAGCTGGTTTGTCAGCAAGGGAAATATATTTTAGGACATGGTCCCATTGTATATTTCCTATATATGATTCCCATAAGTGTATACGTTGTTGGTTGAACCATTGTAACAAGTTAGTGATTCTGCTAATGTTTTTTAATACGAGTTTTGTCTGTAGTATGCAAGGGGTGTTTAGCAATTCTATGGTGAAGACGTTGTAAACAAAGTGTTTGGGATTAATGTCCATGTTATATATAGTTGATGGTTTTTGTATGTTAAGTTCTGGGTCTAATTTTATGGAGATTTTGCGGTCCCCTAATGATCCTTTGAGTATTTTAAGAAGACTGGGGTGGTCTTCTTTGTTGAGTTGGTCGAGCATATATAGTTCCAATTTGGTTGTTTTTTGAATCATCTCTACTGTTTGTTTATGATTTGTGACGATTTGTAATTCGGTGTTAATGGATATGGTTGAGAGTAGGAATATCAATATTGTTAAGGTAAAATCAGTATTTTTATAGGGTATCTTTGTACAAAAATAATATATGGTACTGTATTACTTTCAAGATCCCTATTTTTATGGTATTGGTTTAACGTAAATTATAGATGCCCCCATTAAAGGTTTTTATTCTAAATATAATCGATTCGTTAACGGTTTAAGGTTTTCATATAGACTATAAGCAGCCAATGAAATTCAAGAATAGGCAATCAAATGAATTTTTCCACATGTGAATTTCGGAATAACGAAATAGCCTGGTTCTTTGCAAATTTATAATGAAGACCAGTTTTTTTAACAGGTCTTCTATTATAAATTAGGACTCTAGAGACATTTCTCTAATTATGAAGACCGATTCCAAACTGGTTTTATAGTATGAACTTAGATTGAAGCATTAATCTTCGGAATGTCTAACACAAAAGACTGAACTGTGACTACTAGACCAAAAAAGACCATGAAACCAGACTGAAAAATAGTCCGAACTGGACCAAACCAGGTTGCCAATATCCCCAACTTTAGACGACCCCACTTTTGGGGGTGGTCATTGATATTATTGAGCATATGACTTTTGTTTGAGTTACGCAAAGAAAAAGAATTTTTACGGGACTATACTTCAAACCTCTAAATCAACGAATTTTTCATAATTTGCTATTTTTCTTGTAAAATAATGATGAATAGTTTGTTGATAGCAGGTTTATTGAAGACATTATCTAAGGATTTATGTCATCTTCTTGATGAGGCAATTGAATATAATGTATTAATCACCACCGGTGCTGGTGACAATACAAAAACTTTCAAAGCTCATACTGTAATTTTACGTTCTCGGTCTACTTATTTTCATAATGCTTTATCGGATACTTGGGCAAAAAAGGAATCAGATAATATTGTATTTACTAAACCAAATATCTCACCAGAAGCATTTGAAGTTATTTTAAAGTAAGTTATAAATATTAAAAAGTTATTAATAAATATTCTTTATTAATTTTATATTTTATTTTTCAAAGGTATATTTATGGTGCAACTATTAAACTACCAGCAATTGACATGTTGGTAATTCTTGAAATTCTAATCGCTACCGACGAACTTTGTCTCACCGAATTAGCTGATTATATCATTGACTACCTTTTTAGCCATCAACAATGGATGCGAGAGAATTTTGTTTTAATTTATCAAACAGCATTTCTTAAGGGATCATTTAAGAATCTTCAATCATTTTGTTTAGAAATTATTGAAAAGACACCAGATATAATATTCAAAGCCAAAGATTTTACTGATATTGATCCAAAATTATTAGCTACTTTATTAGGACAGAGTAATTTACTCACACCAGAAATTGAAGTATGGGATTCAATTATTAAATGGGGAATATTTAATACATCACCTCCTCTCGGTTTAGATTATAAAACTTGGTCAAATGATTCATTTGAAAAATTAAAAGAAACTTTACAACAATTTATTCCTCTTATCAATTTTACCGTAATTTCTTCAAGCGATTTTTATCAAAAGATTATACCATTTCAACATATTCTTCCAAATGATTTATATGATGATTTACTTAAATTTCATTTAGCTCCTCAAATTAATCCATCACATCCATTTTTACGTTCCCCAAAAAGAAATCAACAATTTCAATCAATTTTTATTAATAATGTACATGCAGCTTGGATAATGAGTCAAGTTGATTACGATAAATCACCTACATTGCATAATGGAAATAATCCAAAATTATTTCCTTATAATCTTAAATTATTAATACGTGGTAGTAATGGTGGTATGTCAGATGAAATGTTTCATAATAATTGTGATATGAAAGGTCCTACTATTACTATAATTAAGGTTAAAGACAAGGATGAAATTTTGGGAGGATATAATCCTCTTTCATGGGATAGTTCAACAAAATGGGTTGAATCCTATTCTAGTTTTATATTTTCTTTAAATAGAACGAATGTTAATCAATCTATTGTTAGTAGAGTATTGAATCATAGTAAAGCAATTAGAAATACTCATGGTCCCTCATTTGGTGATGGTGATTTGTGGGTTAAAGTCACTTCGGTTGGTAAAAATGTTACCCTTCCTAGTTTTTGTAGACCTAAAAGTTATGATAAAAGAATTTTTAATTTGGAACAATTTCAAGTAGAAGATTATGAAGTATTTCAGATTATTAGAAAAACAACGGTTATTTATCTCTAATGAATTCTTTATAATTACAGTAGATATATTATCATGCTTCATTAAATAAAAACAATTAAATTATATGATAAATAATACTTTTGTTACATTAAATAGTACAAAGTGCGTCTAAACGGTTATTCTCAGGTTCGCACGCGAATCATGACAATCTATATGGTATTAATACGGTGTTGCTCATAGACAACTTAATTCACAAACAATTAATTCACCGGGTAAGGTTATTTTACAGACAATTACAGTAAATCACAGACAAGTTCATTTCATGATTTATTTCGGCAAAACCGATTTCATTCATCAACAAAAAGGTACCTAATTTATAATTAGTGTTGCGAATCGTTAATTCTTGATAAAAAGAAAGATTGCCATTATATAAATAAAGAGGCGATGTAGCATGCATAAATAATGGTTGGTAATTGAGCGCAACACGAATGAAATAAATAAACACAAAGAAAAGAAGTGTAGTAATAGTATAGTCTCTGTGTGATGAAGTATAGTCGCGCCGACCAATCAGATAAAAGATTTTTGTGCACGTACGTAGACCATTTATTCCTTCCGCTTCAGTAAACCATGATTTCATCACGCCGTTTCTGGCATATACGCCATGAGTTCATCACTCCGTCATGTTAAGAATGAAACTTTAAAATATAACTTCGTCGATTTGTCAAATAGATGAGATAAACCATGCGACTGTTATTAAAAAAAATACAGAGCGAATTTTTCCGACATACATATCAATACCAAGTATAATAACTTTTGATAAACAGTAAATAAGGAAATCGTAAGTACAGCACGCACGCATATATTCAGAATAAGGTTTCGGTTCATGATAAAGAGTAGATTTGATGCATTGCATTGTGGATTTCACACTAATTCTAATGTCTAAACGGCAATATATATATTATATATATATAATATATAATAAACATCGTTATTCGATGCAGTTTTCGATGAAAACACATATGGGGTCTTTCTCCTGCTTCTCGAGCAGCTTATGCAGCTTTCTAGTATCGTATAGACTTTTGTACTAATTAACTTATGCTTTACTTGACTGTCGTCCCGACAGGCCATGCAAAGCGGACTGTGATATCTGTATAAAGCTGTCGTCTCGACAGGCTATAACTTAAGCCTCGGCCCTACCCCTGTATGACTGTCGTCCAACAGGTCATAATGGAAACCGAGCATTGCTAGGGGTAGGGGGGGCGGGTCGATATAACCAGAGTGAAATTCGGGTTCGCAGAAGAAACAAGGTTACCTTTCCCATATACCCTGTCATTATCAATATATACTTAGCAATACTTACCTAACTATATGCTAAAATTCCCATTACCTTATTTCTTCCCACGTTACCTCATACTTACTACATTTCGATTATATCAAACGATCAAACAATATGAAAGGATCGGCATGTCACATGCTTGATCCGAACTGATTCGAGACAAAAACTGCCTCGATACTTCGTATCGAGCAGTTTTTATTGATATTAAAAAAATTTTACGCCGAAAGGAATAACGATATGAAAAAAGCAGAGTTTATGGTATTTGAGACAAGTTATTCAAAGAGTAACTAGAATATGGTAATCTTTTGGGCATTAGCCTGATAAAAATATGCTAATAGAATCAAATATTTATTAAACTTCAAATAAGTAGATATATTTAATTAAAAAAGGGATTTCCATAAAATTCTAACAAGTCTGTTTTAGAATTGATTTCTCAAATGATACTGTAATAAGATCAGGGTGTTGAAGCTGAAGTAACAATTTTAGGCATACCGATATATTATAAGAGAAAAGCTCCGTTCCTGATTAGGATGTAATTCAAAGATTTTGAGATTATCACGTTTACAGAAGTAATGATAGCACTATTAGCCACAAGTTTTAAAAGATGCCTGATATGTACTGTACATACGTAGCAGGTATCTAATCTGGATCATATGCACCCATATTTTGTATTTTATCCACAATCACGATATTGATATGCAATTCACATTTCTTCATTTCTTCCTAAATCCTACCAATAAGAATAAATGTTATCGATAATATGTAATCGCTCGATTGTTACAAATTCTAAAGTACGAAAAGTTGTGATTATCGGAGGAACAGGATTTATTGGTAATACTTTATTTTATTTGGTTTGTTTTTTTTTTTTTAAAAAAAAAATTGTGAATTAAAAAAATGATTATTTGTGATAATCGATAGGAAAATATGTAGCGAAAGCATTTGTTCAAGATACTAATACCTCAATTCTAATGGGCGCACGACACTCGAAAACTGATGACCTAAAATTGTGGGGTAATTACTGTATATTATCATCAAATTTTTCTTTATAATTATTATCAATTGTTTTTTTTTTTTTTTAAAAAAAAATTATTATATATCAAATACTTCCAGAAGGCAATCAAATCCTTCCACCTATGAAATGTGATATAACTTCTCAAGATGAAGTCCTAGAAACATGTGAAGGAGCTAATATAATTGTAAATTTAGTTGGAATAATGCATGAAAATCCTCCAATATATACTTTTGAAAACGTTCAGCACTTAGGCGCAAGAAATGTTGCGATGGCTGCCAAACAAAATGATGCTCAATTGATCCATTTGAGTGCTATTGGTGCAGATCCTAAAAGCGAAATTCCTTATGCTAGAACTAAAGGTTAGAGATAGGTTTGAAGTTGAGAGGAGTTTATGAATCAATATATTAAATTCATTGAAACTTAGGATTAGGTGAGATTGCAATACGCGAAATATACCCAACAGCAACTATTATAAGACCAAGCATTGTTTTCGGGCCCGAAGATGATTTCTTTAATGTATAATGTTTGCACATTATTATTTATAGGGTTACATCACTCATTTTTCCTATTAACATTCACATAATTATATATAAATTAAACAGAGGTTCTCAAAATTAGCTAGATTTTTACCGTTTATGCCAGTTTTCGGTGGTGGATTTACAAAATTTCAACCTGTATACGTATGGGATTTGGCAATGGCTGTAGTTAAAACAAGCAATCAATCTCTTAAGTTTCAAGAGTTTCAAGGAAAAGTTTTTGAAATTGGTGGTCCAAAAGGTAAATGGAAAATACTGTGATTAAATATGTCATTAAATGTCCATTAAATATGCTATTAAATATTTCTTTAAATATATCTCGAAATTTTTTTCACCTAAAAAATTATTAGTATATACATACAAAGAACTCATGAAACTAACATTATCCGAATCAGGAATAAAACGTCCAATTCTCTCTTTACCATGGCAAATTGGACTTATTCAAGGATTCTTTCTTGAAAAGCTACCAAAGAATTTGTTTACTATTACACGTGATCAAATCAAATTGCTTAAGAAAGATAACGTTGTTTCGAATATGGAAGGAATTTTGACATTAAAAGATTTGGGAATTGAACCAACTCCGGCTGAGAAGGCAATGTTAAAAATTTATTTATTTATTTATCGTATTATATTGAAAATAAGCGACCTCCTCGTGAAGTTTTTATAACTAAAATTCTCGTTATTTAGTGATTAGATATAAATTTTGGTATCATTCGATCATCTTGACAAGTTGACACGAATGTACCAAAATTATTCAGATTCAATCATTAAACAACGAGAATTTTAGTTATAAAAATTACACGAGGAGGTGCTTGTAATTTGTTCTCATTACGTTAACAATATTAATACCTCGAACTTCAAATAACCAGGTACTATGCACATACCTTCGTCCGTAATACAAACGAATCCATAGATAGATTAATGATGATAATATGGCACTTTAGATATAACGAAAATATCATGAATTAGTACTGTAGAATGTATTAAATATCTTAAGTGAAAAATGAACTCGATCTCATTATTAACCTTTCGTGGCTGGTTTCATTAACAATCGGATTATGTTTATAACAATCATATAGTAATATTAACAGACTTTATTTTCTTCTAGACATAAGAGTCTTACTCGATTTTTTTTTTCAATAAACAATCTGTTTTGATACACACGTTTTATGATGAGTTTGTACCAAGTTTTTCACGTGGAAGGTATTAAAAGATCTTCTAATAGGTATAGTAAAAATTACCTAAATTTATTTTTAGTAATACTGGGATCTGCTTTGGTACTGTCATATGTAATTTTTAATTACGTACAATATGTATAATATAAGTAAAACTTTTCTACTACAACAAAAAAATATCACTAATTTTCACATGAGACTTGAGATTATTGTTAAAACTAGACTCATGTTCATATGCGTGTTATTTTTTCTTAATCAAGAAAGATTTGAGTAGTTTTCTACTTAAAATTTGCTTATTACTGTACAAACTGTACACAAGTTAAGTACTCTGATTACAAACAGGTCTTACTTTAAGTGGTTGTTATATGGTATTGTAAATATGATTTTTTTATGTACTAAGCCAAGAGGATGCCAAATTGAACTTTTAATATGGCAGAATAACCCATGACTAAATATTTATCCTTTGAGAAAATCTCTACTCGAGTGTTATTAAATTACTTGGATTGTATTTCGGGCAGCAATTTCTACCTGGACACAATCACTAATTTATTCATGAATGGCATCCTAGTCTGGAACCTATCACATCATAGCAAAGATATAAAAGTTACTTATGCTATCAAGTGTTAATTTTATCATCTCTTCGCTCGCTGCGGCAAGCGAGAAACCACCGGCTGCTTCCACGGCGACTCCCAGTGCAATCACGATTGCTATGTCGCGAGATGCCATTGTTGTTCTGCCAAATCGGCCAATAGCTACTCGCTTCTATATCACATGTTTTTTGATAACTTTCAATAAAAATTACCACCGGCCTAAATTTTTTGCCGGCATAGCCCAAATAATCATTTTTCGAAACATTTACATGTATGTAATTTACGCGTACAGGGATGGATCATTAATAATCAATGCTTGTCTTTGCTAAGCATAATCGCCAATTCTTACATATGCACGCATATGACTCCATCAAGCAACACGCAAAGGAATATCCATCGCGCTCCATTTACATCCCATCCCTATCCATCATGATATCAAAATTTCTACATTTGTAAAATTTTCACCAATGTTTTTGAGCGTTTCCACTAGTGTGTTTGTAGTCGATTCTGCATTAGTCAATTTTATCGACTTAACCGGCTTAGTCAGCCGATTTTTCAAAAAATCGACTTAGTCGATTTTATGTTAGATTATATTAATTAAAAATTACAGTAACCACTCAAATTTTAGGTCAGACCAAATTCGATTCGGTGATTTAGATTATCCCTCTTTAGTAAAAAAGAGAAATTTGTATGAGATCTCCGATAACTTCTGAAAGCACAATTAGGGTGATCGACTTTGACTTAGCCGGCTAAGCCAGATTTTTAAATATTGACTTAGTCGAGTCGATAAATCATGGTCGACTACAAACACTAGTTTCCACATGATGAACAGGTCTTGGAATAGTAAGCCTCGTTTTGGATTATAGTTTTCATACCAGTTTTTTTGTCTTGGACTTCAATCATTGTCTGAATGACCAGATAAACATTCTCTGAGCAAGTTTTGAATTAATCTTTCTTTTCACTCTCTTTATCATCGCTGAGATGCCAAAGAATTATTACTACATCAAATTCTTTGCATATAATTTGGTATAACTTATATTTAGCATCCTGTTTATAGTTTTGTTTAGCTTTCATTGTTTACTTTTTTTATTATTATTATCTTTTTTTTTTATATTAAGCTGTTTTTTTTTTGTAATTTAAAAATGATCTTGATAGCAAGAATATCTTTGGATAATTACACTTATTAATTGCCAAATAATTGAAAAGAACAATAAGTTTTGTAGTATTGAGTAAAAACATATACTTGAAGTATTTGTAAACAAACTTGTAAAATTAATTATACAGTAGTAAATAATTGCAATCTTTTTAACTAGATCTTTATATATTTATTTTAATAAAGTTTTTAGTTCTTTGTGTTTAAAATTAATATCTAATTTGATATTCTAGATAATAGAGTTAAAAAATACTATTTGTTTAATACCAAAATCTAGTTAATTACTAGTTCTACAAATACTTGCTTATTTATTTTATTATTAATATAAAAATAATGAGCATAATAAAAGCAAAATAGAAATTCTTTATTACTAAAATATTTCTTGAACTAAGGGGCGTGCCATTTATCACATGATATTGTTTACTTAGTAGACCCCTATCCATGTATGGTGTGATCATTTTATCTAATTCTAATTAATTAATATAATATATAGACATGATCACTACCTCTAACCATGTATCCATGGTAAAAATCACATGATAAATAGCATGCCCCTAAACTTTCTTTTTTTTCTATTTATTATTTAAACTATTATTCTAATAACTATATTATTAAATAATTATTAATTTAATAATAATATTATTACTAATTTACATGACTTTTGTGTAATTAATTAATTAATATTGATTTCACTATTACATAATTATTATTTTTACTATATAAGAAGGATTTTTTCTTTTGTCCTCAAGGTTTTGCTATTGTTTTTGATTAGAAAACTGTGCATATAAATAATTTTTCTTAGTAGTAATAGGTAATAACTTTGCACAATCTCATTCGATTTTCTTTATTTGACGAAATGTAAATTCTAAGTTTTTTTTTGTTGCTTTATAAGTAAATAGAACTTTTTTTGACTAAGTGAAGATGATAATTCAATTCTTTTTAATACTTGTTTTATTTAATAGACATCAATAATTAAATGTCTAATAAGTATTAATTATCTTATAATTACAATCAAATAATTGTATTGGTATTAAGTAAGGACCTTATCATATTTACAAGGAGCGTGATTGTGCTACATTAAAGTAAAATATAGATACACGTGAGTAGAGTTTATATTTCGAATTATATACCGTCTCATAGCACTGTCTAATAGTATCCGGAAGATATTATAGGTACTATACAATACAAGAAGATACAAGATCAATCTATTTGATTCGTTAAAGATTTTGTACGACATAAAATATAATTGAAAGCCCGATAACAGTTTTCCTTTGACAACACTCATGTATAAAGTTTATACTTTAGTACAATTTCAAAAATTATGTAAAATCAGTTGAAAATTAAATTTGTTCTTACATGTCTATTGACAATATGAATTTAATAAAATGGCTTATGGGGTACGATCCAAAACCGTTGGTTTTGCAGTTGAGTAGTAGTGATTTTGGTTTTCGGCTACTGATAAGTCGATAAATTTTATTAGCTTAGTCGGCTTGATCAAACTTACAGTACTTAATCTTTAATCGAGAATTTTTTGGAATCTACTAAAATTTTGGTCCCATATTTTAGGTTCATTCATTTTCCACATCGGAAATTTTCGTAATAGCATCTTTTGAACATACCAAATCGAACAGCCGATTTAAAAAAATCGACCGGCTAAGCCGATAATTTGCTTTAACCAATTTTTTTCATTATTGTCCAAGACCACTATGAATAGCAGTACTCTGATATTGTACAAGAGGTTTACTTATCTGGGGTACTGTAGGCTGCACTATACGGTGAATGACTAATACTCGCCAAATGACTAACACTCAGAAGATTTTATTCGAATCCGAATTCTATTCTGACAACAAAACTACGGATGTGGTCTAATGAAATGAATCAAAAACGTAATGATGCATCAAAATATAATACAGTATTTAGGCCATACTTAATAAATTGGGTTTCATAACCCGACCGGGAATAATTTCGGTTTTAGATGCTTATAAAAATATGTATAAAATTAAATTAAAAGCCGAGTTGCCGGGTCATTTTTACGTTGAGAACCAAAAAATTAACTATGTATGGACTAAGTTTTTGTGGCATAATTTGGTGTTACTTTGACTAAGCGATTAATGTTAATCTCTTCTGCCACGCTCCAGACAACAATATTTCCAAATCGAAATTTATGTAGATTCACCACCAAATTAAGTCTTCCAAATTATGAAAAAACTTTTCTTAATATGAAAAATCATGTGAATTAAATTTAGTATTTAATGTATTCATGAAATATTGCATAGATAAATAGATCCACATTGCATTTTAGCAAAACTTTCACCTCTTTTCGTTTTCTACATTTCTAAAATAATGTTTCCATTTCTTGGTTCCCCTGTTAAAATATATAGTAATCCTGAAACTGTAAAGATTAATGTTCGAAACAAAGCAACAAAAGAAACAAATGAAATTAAATTGCTTGATTACATTTCGAAAAAATGTCCTTCTCTTATAGGAAAAAATGCAGTATATTATCCTACTATTTGGCTTCCAAATGGACATTTACAAACTGTTTATGCTGCTTACGCAAATTTTGATGGAATTCATTTAATTAATTATGAAAGGTAATTAGTCAATTTTAATGAATGCATAAATTATTTTAGTTTTATAATTTTGTTTGATCGTTGATATTATTATATAGGCAATTAGTAGAAACACCAGACGGTGGTCAAATCGCTGTAGATTGGACTCCTCCAATATCTCAAAAACCTTTTGATAATACTCCGACAATTGTTGTGTTGCACAGATTAACTGGAGGTAAAAAAAAAAAAAAAAAAAAAAAAAAGAGGAGGTTTACATATAAGGGCCCACGGAAAAATTAAATTAATTATATATAAGGGCCCAAAGTGAAATAATTAAATATAAGGTCCAAAAATTTTACAATTAAATGAACAGAATAATTGCGTTATGACAATAGCGGTTCTTTGAGCATTGTACATACTGCTTTAATGAAACTTGCTTTTAAGCACAATATTTATCAATATTGTAATGTTCATTCGGTTCTAATCTATCCTGCACCCAAATTAGGTATGAAAAGTGAGTCATATTTTGTGAATGTTACTACACTCGTAGAGAAATTTAAATTATAAGACGCTAAGAGAATAAATGCATGTTTAGCCGTCAAAAGAAAATTACTTATAAATGTTAAAAACTTGCAATTAATTACGAAAAATTCTTCAAATTTTGGGCCTTCATATTTAATTATTTTCACTTTGGCCCTTAAATGTAATTATTTTCATTTTCGGGACCTTATATGTAATTCCCCCAAAAAAGTCTTATTAATGCTTTATTCTTCAAAATCTCTGTCTAAATATTTGCTCTATAAAAATAATAGGGAGTCATGAATCTTACATCAGATGTTTACTTGAAGTTCTTATAACTCCACCTCATAATTATCGTGCTGTTGTGATTAATTTTCGTGGGTGTGCTGAATCTCAAATTACTTCCCCCAGGCTTTATTCAGCTGGTGTTACTGATGATTTAAGAACTTGTTTGCGATATGTTCAAAAATGTATTCCGGATTCACCATTAATTGCTGTTGGATTTAGCATGGGTGCTAACGTTTTGGTCAAGGCAAATATTTAAGATTTATAGTCTTTACCCTATCAAACGTTTTTTAAGTTATAATTAAACTCATTCTTTCATGAATGCACTCTGTAAATGATTTTAGTACCTTGGTGAAGAAGGTGAAAACACGCCATTGATTGCAGCAGTATCAGTTGGTAATCCCTTTGATCTCGTTGGGTTTGTATTTTTTTTTTAATTAATAACCTTATCGTTATCGTTATCGTTATTGTATTTTTCTTATTATACTTTGACCCTAATTAAATTAACAGGGGAAGCAGGGCATTAGAACGAACATATTTAGGCAAATACGCATATTCTCCAACTATGGCAACTAATCTTAAAAAATGCCTTAAAAGACATGAGCATATTATGAAACAAGATAAGAAAATTAATATTTCTTATGGTATTTCGGTATGTATTTATCTATAATTAAGTTTTTGTATATTATTTTCTAAAATAATAATAAATCTCTTTCATATATTATATAAAAGTCACGCTCGATTCGTGAATTTGACAGTCGTATAACTTCTAAATGTTTTGGTTACGAAACCGTGGATCATTATTATCGAGACGCTAGTTCTTACTTTTATGTTACTAAAGTTCGTGTGCCTTTATTGTGCCTTAATGCTGAAGATGATCCTATTGTATCTGCTGAATGTCTCCCTTTTGATGAGTCAATGTATGTTTATTTATAACAGAAAATAAATCATTATGTTCGTTATTAGATGCTAACTTTATTTTAATCAACTTTAATATACTTAGATATAATCCATATTGTATTTTGGCTACCACTTATTGTGGCGGTCATCTTGGGTGGTTTACTGGCTTTCGATCTCCTACTAGGTGGTGTATAAAACCACTTAGTGAATTCTGTATTGCTATTTTCGAGGTAACCTTTATTGATTATATGGGAGAGGCCAATAGAAAACAGTAATTTATTTTTTAATGACTTTTTTTTTAAAAACTTCAAATTAAAATATCTCAACCTAAATTTAATAAAATTTTTTTTATTTTGATTCTACAACTATATAAAATCAAAATAAAAAAATTTTTGATTAAATTTGGTTTAATAATTATTGAAGTATTTTAAAATTTTGCTTAGAAAAAATTGGGTTGTCTTCTATTGATTTTCCCCATATTTACAAATTGTTATTTGACACTTAAAATTTTTTCTAATATAAATTTTAATTGATACTAGGCAAATGATTCAAATTTTGGATCAAAAGCAATCTTAGAAACAGGCGAAGATACATCTTCAAGCGAAGAAAGTACTGCTGTTGATAGTAATTAATTAAAGATTATAAATTTGCTAAAATTTGGGCATAAGATTTATTTGCTTTAAGTATTTTAGACGAATAAGTGCTTTGATTTATTTTATAGACTAATATTCAAACACGTAGAACATCCCGAATATACAATAATTTAAATGAATTATTCTGACTTAATATACTAGATTAAAGTTTTTTTTTTTGACATCATATAGATGTATATACGTTGTAAGTGAATGCAAAATTCCTATAAATTTGGAATCCACAATTCACGAATAAATAAGAATAGCAACGGGAAAGTATTTATAAGATATTTAACATGTACATGATTTTTGAATATAAATTGTTTGTCTTTTTATATACCTAGATAAAAATAAAAATTTAGGTTTAAAATTTTGAAATATTACTATAATTTTATATTTAATTTTTTTTATATAAAATATTACTATCCCAATTTTATTTTTTGATTATCTTAGTTTAAAATAGTGGTATTTAAATACTTTTTAATAATAAAACTCAGTTTTAATTATTAAAACAATTATTATTATTATTATTTTTTTATTAAAAATAGCCTCTTAGACTTGGGGTTTTATTAACAATTTGAATTACAGCTACCAAAGCTATCTATATTTAGTACAGTATAATAATAAATATTCTAATCACTGACCAATAAACTTAATTCTAATATTAATTCTAATTTAGCTACTAATTCTAGATACAGTATTACAAACCAATTTACTAATAAATATATATAGTATATAGTTACTACAAAATTATAAAAAATTATCTAAAAGTATTATAAACTTAAAAAAAAAAACTACTATTAATAACATAATAAACTATCTCAAAATGTTATATAAAAACATTACTATATGTATTAAAAAAAGAACTAACAAATAGTTTTTGTAACAATACTATAAAAATTTCTTATAAATAGCAATTCTAATAGTAATAAAAACAAAATATTTTTTGATACAAAAAAAACTAATTAATATTACAGTATTGTATTATAAAAAAAAATAAATATAAACAAAAAAAAAACTTATATACCAATATATTATAATATATAAATATATAAATAATGGGTTTACTAAAATGCACCTATGGAAGGCTAACAGCTTCCACCTGCTGACATTTAAATAACTTTCAGTGAGTTGAGGGCTTTAAAAAGAGGGAAACAGCTGGCACGACAGGTCGCACCTGGGCTTCATTAAAGTCGAGTGAGTTTTTATTAAATATAGTAAAGTTTAAAGTATATAGAAATATAGAAGTAAACTTTATACATGTACATGTAATTCTTATTAACTAGGCTAATGCGTAGCATTATATGTCCGGAGCTCATCATATGATGTTCATCATATTACACAAATGCATTAATATGCATATGTTAGTAACATTAAAGCACAAATATAGACACGCGTGCAGACAGACAAAAAATTACCAAATTCTATTTCTGATAAGATTTACATCATATATATGCAAGTATATCAAAAAAGTAAAATTTGTCAAGATTTTTACAATCGAAGCACATCAGAAAGGTAATTTTTGTATCACTTTGCATAGACACTTATGGACTGTCGCTACGCTCCGGCCAATAAAGGCAGGGCCGCTAGTTAAAAAAAATAAAATAAAATGCACCTATGGTGTTTTACACAAACCCATTAGAATAGCCAATCAAAATTTAAGATCAGGTATAACATAAAATTTTGCTTTTTTGTAAAAAAACATTCATATCTTAAAAGTTTGCTTATGAAACCACTTTTGGGGCTCTAATAAAAATATTTTTTGCTAAATTTTGTATATACTAATGCTTTAATAAAATCCTAAGCCTTACTCTAACCCCTAAGGCAGTGTTGTCACTTGGACGTTTTTTGGACATTTTGGACATTTTTTCAAATTAAAATTACTTAAAATTTTATTAAGATAATCTATTTTAATTTTTTCACCAATGAGTCTAGCACCTAAAAAAATATATAACTATATATTTTTTTAAATTACTTTATTGATTAGTTAAACATGGGACATAGGCTTGGACGATTTTGGACAATCTTGGATGTTGGACAAAAAACATAGTATGGACACGTCCAAGTAACAACACTGCCCTAAGGTAATGAAAATTTATTTTTTGTTTTATAAAAATTTATTTTTTGTTTTTGTTACACAAATTTGCAAATCTAATTTATCTATGGTGTAAAATACCATAGGTGCATTTTATATTATTTGTATAAATAAAGTACTATAAACTGCTAGATACAAGACCTGGGTCTTATTAATTTTAAAATCCACTAATAGACTACTAATAGACCCATGGGTCTTTTGTATAGGTACAGGTCTAATAATTGGGAGAAAGTTATATATAAAGGGAGTTTTTATGTAGAAAGGTTTTTATATAGAGATTAATACATATACTTATTCCATATATACTATATAACAAACCATACTTTTTCTATCTTTTTCTTCTAGATGATTCTCACCAGTTTATATAAAAATCACATAATTTTTATATAAGGAGAGTAACAAAAATCAGGTAATTTTTTAGGGGGGGGTATACATGCTGGCAAAACCTGGACAAATTCCAAATAATAAAAAAACAATTGCTATTTATAAAAGATTAAATCAAATAAATAATCTTAATATTTTGTAAATATATTATTTATAACTATAAGAATATATATGATTTGTTTAAATATATTATTTATAACTATAAGAATATATATGATTTGTTTAAATAAAGATTATTAATAAAGTTTTTGAGATATTAGTAATACTAGAATTTGGGATTTGGGATTTGGGATGACGGACAAATCCCAAACTATAGTAAGTCGGGATTTTGCCAACATGTATAGGGGGGGGGAGCAAAAAAAGTTGAAATTATATATAAGAACCTGACTATTTATATATTGAGGAAGAGGGAGGGGGAGTAGGCCTCTGATAAAAAATAATCAGGTGATTAATGACACTGCCCTAAACTAGTAGAATATTTTTTAAGTTATAGTATATTGACTGTATATTGGGTATGGTGCTTAGAGAAGTTGTCAAGGTGTCACCCTTCAAGCGGCAGATCGATAGTTCGAATCCTACTGTTAACGCTTTGAATAATAGGTCTGTGTTCGGTAACCATGTGGTTCAGATTAGTTGGGTTGTAAAAACCTGTTACCTTGGTTCCACCATCTTGAATGGGAGCTACGCCGCAATGGTATTATTGTTATACTGCAGAATCCAGGAAACTGGAGAAATGGAAACCCGTTTGGCAAGTTCCGAGTTAGAAGGTAATAGTGAAAATCTATAACAGTACTACCAAAAGAAAGTGGGTGGCTGGGATCAGAATGAACCTAATAAGGGCAGGCTGTTTTGTTGCTAAATCCAAATTACTGAAGTGGAATGGGACACAGAAGGTTATTTGGTAGGCTTTTATTACGAAATATATTAAGTAGATTTATATCGATTTATAACTATTTATATCGATTAAAATTAAACATTACATATCGATTAACTTGTTATAAATCGATATATATCAAAAATCAATTAATAACAAAAATAGGTAAGTAATCGATGTAGATCAAATTATCGATTATCATCGAACTAATCAAAATTGCTATATATCGATCATTATGTTATTAATCGATAATTAGCATTATACTTTAATTTGGTTACACTTTAAATATTAGATACCTTTAAATATACGCGTTAAATATTAGAACATAAAACTGTTTATCAAATATTCATTTGTTTTTTCAAATCTTGCAACTATATATATGGTTCTATCTATACTATCTATAGGTATATAACTGTATTGTTTAATTAATTTCAATTTAGGATATCCCCATAATTCACCGACTTCATCATACCAACGAACAAGAGCGAGTTCTAACAGATCTTTGTCTATTGCTTGGTAAAACTTGAGTATCAACAGAGTCTTATAAATGATATTTTTTATATGCATTAGTATATATTACTCATGAAATTAGAAAATATTTCCTAACTTCGTCGCTTATAGCCATTATTATCATTATTTATTGTTAAAAAGCATTAGAATATGTGTAAATCAAATAAAATGAAACTGATACTTATTAAGCCATACCAATTTAATTCATTTTCTTGATTATCAGGTGCACTTACTGTAACGTTAGAAAACATTGGTTTTTCATGAAAATTTGATATAGCACGAATTATATCGGTACTTTCTAAAGATACAGAAGAAAATATTTCTATATGATTATCTTCGTCAAGGGACACAGTTGATTCCACTTCGAAAAAATCATCAAGGCCAGTTAGTAGGTTTTGAAAGCCTTCGGCTTGTAATGGGTCCAAATTATTTTTATTTTTCCGAAGGAAATCTTTCAGTTCTTCTGACCTTAACGTTAAAGCGCATAGAAGTTTTCCAAACCCTTTCGTTTGGCAATATTTTTTAGTGACTTCTTTTTCGGTAAGTTTTTTCTGTTTAACCTAATAATAATTGATTATTAGTGATACTTAGGGATTATCTACTAAGCAATGTTGGCATTGGATATATGTCCAATGCCAACGCTGATTTACTATATTTAAAATGTACTGCATTCAATATTTGTTTCATATAGTCTTTCTTGTTCAACATTCGATAAGGTATTTTCACATATTCCTTATGAAGTGTTTTATAAGTTTCAGAGGTCATATTATTTATTGCCCCATATTTTCTAATTGCAGGTACTATGTGATAGCACCAAGAATGAAGCTTTGGCAATTGTAGCCCACTTTTTGAATATTTAGAAAATATTTTAACGAATTCTTGGGCCCAATCCACAATTAATTCCTATAAATTAATCATTAATATTTGAATGTTTGTAAAAAGCTATATATTTGGGATTTTTGCTAACAAAATCACCCTTCGGAACTATGAATTGCATAGTCCCGAAGGGTGATTTTGTTAGCAAAAATCTTATTTGTTTTATACCTATAATTGATTTAAAGAATCATCAGTAAATGATTCTGCTCATGATGCAATATACATCCGAAGAAATTTGTAATGTACGCAGCATAACAGTTCATTACTAATTCCTGGCTTCCTATAATCTTTATATAGGTTGTCAAGCGCGAAAATTATTACTTTCAATAAATTTCTTAATTCATCTGCTGTCATGCATGTTATTTCGGATATATTTTTGAATATTTTGAGGCCCTTATGCCTAGGAATTAGCGTTAATCACTGCTCAAAGATTTGCATCACTTGTCTTTCACACTGGTTATTTAAAAGTTCTTTAGTATAGTCGAGCATATACTTAAAGAGACCAAGATCTAAGGTATGCATTCGATCAGGGATGATAGCCTTGTATATATTAAAGTTGCTAAAAAAAAAAGCATTTACTTATAAATAATAATAATAATAATAATAATAATGTATTTATTAGCTTACTTATGCTAATAAACCTAATTAACTTTAATTTATACCTTATTTCCCAAAATGCAATTGGTTCAGGATGAATTGAATAATAATGTTTTTCACTATCCTCTATAACTTTTTTTATATAATTAGGTGTTTTTGACGATATATTAGTCAAGTTAATATTATTCAAGTCATCTCTATAGATAGAGGTGAAATTACTCTTCATAATAAGAAGTTTTTGTTGAAATTGTTGAAATTACTTGATGGTGAAATTGGTGAAATTAGTTTTTCAATATTAAAAATTAATTTAAATTATGTCAAAAATTAATTAAAACTAAGCTAAATCAAATACAATAATTGTTTTAGGTTTAATTTATAAACATATTAAAAATGTTGAAATTATTGTTGAAATTATTGTTAAAATTAAAAAATTGAAAATTAATTTCACTCCCAACTATAGTCATCCCTCGATACTAAACACGAATAACAAGGACTTCTTGATGCAGATGACTAGTAAACATTAGCCATCTTACTGGCCTCAAGCAAATCTGCCAATAACATTGAAATTCGTGGGACAAATGTTATTAAGTTACCACGAACGACGAAATTAAGCTCTGGACCATCAGCAATGAGCTTGAGCAAAATTCTTAAGCATTCATGAAAGACTTTTCTTCGTAATTTTCGAAATTCTTTAGAATTTTTTGTTGTGGAATCTTTAGCTTTTAAGATAGGTAGGTACCCGATTAAAGCTTTAGATTCTGGCTTGTTTTGCTGGAGTTGGAAATGTTGCCTAGAGTTTGAAACTATTTTATTTGATTAAAACCGATTTTATAATATGAAAATAAAACCAATTCCAAACAATAATGTTATCTAAGGACAAAAATATAGGGTGTCCGGAAGATTTTCCCATATGGTCTAGGGCCGTTGTATCGGAATAAAGGATTATCGATAGTAATCATTGACCAAGAAGTAATGATGATTCTTCTCATTCCCACTAGAGGTAATTATATTGCAGTATTGCTCTTCAAAGATACGGCACTCTACGTTATTTCTTATCTCCCTTTTATTTTCAAATTTAAGAACCAATTGCTGATTTATACTATTGATTATTAATAAAGACTTTATTGTCTTTATTAATGATCGATAGTAAAATGTATAATTAATGCCTTGAAATGTTATAATAGGAATTTCTTTGAACGTCATATGAGGGATTGTTGAATTATCCAGAAATTCCTTTCCAAACTTTGTTGTTGGAGGGAGAGGCGAAACATTCAGATTTGAATGCTTATTGAAAAATTTTATAAAAGCATCACCAACCGAATTAGACAGTTGATGTTTACTAATAATTTCTATAAATTCACGATATGTATTGTTGGACCAATTAACTTTGTATGGATGTAGAAGGTCATGAATTGCATCATCAGGTAAGCATCTTTGTAGTCTTCTGGATCAATTTCGATAGGTATAAAAGAAAACTCAGAATCTGCTAAAAGAAGCTCTGTTTCCATATCGGAATAAGGTGATACTGATACGTCTTCGTTCTAACATACAATTATTATATAACGTTTAATAACTTATAATAGTATTTATAATGCAACTAACTTTATATGTCATAGAATTTACATCATAGTTATTTTCTGTTTGCATAGAAGAATCTAACTCAGAATCTGATATAGCTTCGTCCTTATTTAAGTATAATCATTAATTATCGTTTTAAAACTTTATTAACAAATTATTACTAATTTACCCCATATATTATAGAAAATTCATCTGTATAAGAATCGTAACTAGAACAATAATCTGGAAGATTATAAATGCTAGTATTCACTTGCTCGTCAGGATCAGTTTGACTTGCCTTGTCATTAGTATAGGGATGACTTTAAGAAATGTGTTGAGATAATGAACTAGATTTTGAAAAATCACAAGGACAATAAGGACATTGCCAACACATTTTGAAAAAAAAATAGAGAAACAGAAAAAGAGAGAAAAAATAAAGAGAAAGAATGTAAAGAAGCAAAAGAAGATAGAAGAAATAGGGAAAAGAAAGCAAATAAGAGAAAGAGAGGAAAAGTGAATAAGAACGGTTAAAAGACGAAAAAAACAAAAGAGATCAAAAATATAAAAGCAAAAGAAAGCAAAATAAATATAAGAAAATAAAGAAAAAAGCAAATGAGAGAATAGAAAAAAAATAAAAGTGAATTGAGTGAATAAAATGAATAATAGGATAGAGAGATCGAAAGGTGAAAGATGAAACTGAAAATAAGCGATATTAAGCGATATTAAGTGAAGTCAAGCGAAGGAGAAAGAAATAAAATGAGAAAATAAAAGGTGCTAGAACACCAGAACCTAGTCTGGATTCTGTTCCTCGGATTTAAAAGAGAAGAGTGAACTATAAATGATAAAAAGAAAAAAAAAGAATATTGAATTAAAGCGATTATCAATTATAAAGTCCGTAAGAATGTCTAAAGGATAATATTTAGAGAATTTGCTTTGTATCTGTTTGTATCAATTTATATCTATTTATATCAATTTAAATCAATTTAACTTTTTATTTTCAAAACAATTTCATACGCTAGTAAACAACTAGCGTCATATTAATGCATGACCTAACATGTGCGCCAAAGAAACTTTATTTTTCAAAACAATTTCATGCGCTAGTAAACAACTAGCGTCATATTAATGTGTGACCTAACATGTGCACCAAAGAAAAACCCAAGCAGCATTGGGCTTTTAATTATCTTTTGTAACGGACATAATCAATTCAATTTATTACCTAATAAATTAAATCGATTATGTCCGTTACGAAATATAATTGAAAGCCCGATACCGCTTAGGGTTTTCTCATTCAGCGAAATTATGCAATATACAAAAAACTCAGCCACGCGATAAATCTCAGAATATTGTCATTACAAGTATAATAATCAAAAGCGTTTTCATCATTCAAATTTTTTTTCAATCGGTACGTTTTCATCATTATGTTTTATTTTTTATTTTTTTTTCTTGCTTACAATGAGATAAGTATCTTTCAATTTTTTTCTTTCATTACATTTGACATTAACTTTTTTTCTTGCTTACAAATAATTATTTTTTCATTACGTTTTCTTCCGGTACGTATTTCATCATTATGTTTTAATTTTTTTTCCTCTGCTTACGAAAGCTTTTACAATTATATAAATACAATGGATTTCTAGCGTTTGAAAGTAATTGAAATTTCTTTTTTGTAATATTGGAAAAATGAAAAATACAAAAAACTCATTTTTCACTACTCCTAATATACCACATAATAACGAAAACCTCGAACTGTTTGTTCTCGATTGGTTTTTTATGTACTATATGACCTTAAACAACCATCTCAAAATGTTCGTTCTCAATCGGTTTCTTATAATGACTATAATCCTCAACAAACACCTCATATTTTTCGTTTTCAACTATATAATACTGACCCTAAACAACCACAACCATCTCAAAATGTTCGTTCTCAATCAGTTCCTTATGATGACTATAATCCTCAACAAACACCTCATACTTTTCGTTTTTAATCATATAATACTGATCCTAAACAACCACAACCATCTTAAAATGTTTTGTTCTCAATCGGTTCCTTATAATGACTATAATCCTCAACAAACACCCCATACTTTTCGTTTTCAACCATCTAATATACCATATAATTCTGCTTATCCTCAACAAATGCCCAATAACGATCCTCAACAAACACCTCATACTTTTCATCCTCAATCGGTTTCTAATACACTATATATTTCCGCTTATAATTATGAATCGGATCCATCGGAAAGTATTTTAAGCGTACAAAGCATTTTCTCCAAAATGAGTAGAAAAAGTCGCCAACAACAAACATTTCAACAACACTCTCGCCAACCCTCTCGTCGACAATTTTATTAACAATTATGTCAACCTTCTCAAGCACTCTCACCTTCTCGTTATGAATCCCAGTCTCGTCATTTATCACCGGATAACGATGGAAATCGTTTCTCACCTGATCCAGTTGGATCACGTAAGAGATCAACCAATCAAGATCCACCATGTAACCATGATGGTATGATATATAAGCCTTTTTTTTTGTTTTTGTTGTTCTTCGAATGGAAACCTTTTTTTTTTTTTATTAATAATGAAAAACATTTTTTTTTTTTTATAAAAAAAAAAAAAAAAAAAAAAAANTTTTTTTTTAAAAAAAAAAAAAAAAAAACAAAACTGTCACCACTACCGCTACCGCCAAGAGTTTGGAAGGCTTTACACCCAAAATCAGCAACTGTACTTATTACTCAAACGGCTCACTAAAGATGTTAAAGAAATAAAAACTGAACTAAAGAGAAAGCGAGAGGAGCAAGAGAATAAACTCTCCCTTTAAGTGATAGACGTAAGTGAATTTCTTTCTAAATATATTTTTTTTTATATCGAATATATTCGTTGTAAATGTTTGTTTTGTTTTTTTTTATTTTAAAGGGGGTATATAATGCTGTTGTAAAGCAGTTATTTCTGAAGCATGTTTACCCAAACCAGAGTGTCTTGAAGGAGAGGTTGAAGAATTACTTCGAGAAAAAACTTCACGACTTCATGCGTAGTATAAGTTCAAACTAGTATACAAACCGTTTTCACAGTGAATGCTGTAGTGCGGTATATCATTAATCGATAATATATTTTTTTTTTAATATTGTTATTTTATCAATCACTAATGATAACAATTAATATTTGTATCTTTTCATTATGATATTATTAATTGCTATTTTAATTATTTTAACTTAATAAATTTGTGATAATAGCTTCTCGCAAAAATGAAGAATTATCAAGGTGCAGCGTTGCAGAGCATTAGGTTTTTGGCTTAAAACGTTTAACCTCCTTGAAAAGCAGTGCCAAGGCCCCCATAATTGTAAAATAGAAAGAAAATCCAAAGATAGCCATGTGGCATCGTTTATTATTTGTTGGAGATAATGCTAAAATCAGATAATCCTGAAATTTTGATCTATTTTGATATGAAATTTTAAAATTTTTTTGAGGTGTTTTTTTCATTTTTGTCTTATAGGGTTAGGGTAAGGTTTGAATATAGATTTGATATTTAAAGAATATATGTGGATTTTAGCAAGACTTATAGTTTCAAATCGAGACCCCAGATTTCAGCATCATCTGATTTTATCATTATTCCTGACATTATTTGAAACAAACAGTGAAAATGTGTTTTGGATCTCTGCGATAGCAAGGGCTGCATTTTTAAAAGTTGCAGTTTTCACCCTAACAAGTGAACATTGCGCTTTTGCATTAGCAGTATGCGACAGATTCTTAAATCCAAAATCCAAGAATATTACATATGACAAAAAAAATATGAAACTTCGTATAGAGAAGTATCTTGTATATATTTGTCATTTTCTTTATTTTTTTTATTGTACAATATTTTAAACAAACTAACGTTTTAATAAATATAGAACGATTTTAATAACGGTGGTCCGTCGTATAATTCATCTGAAATGATTATGAACAATGAATCAACGATTATGAACAATGAATCAGAGGTTCAGCACCCCTTTAATTCACAGCAAAATACTTCCGAATCAGAATCTAGGGAATCTAGGATATCTAGGACTTCTTCTCAGGGGTTTTCGCAGGAAGAAATGGATGATTTGTTTGAGATTGATAATTATGTTGATTAGTTTAGTTTTAATTAGTCATATTTGTTGTATGAACTTAGCAATATGTATTTCTTTTTAATTAATAAAATTTAAATTGTATTTGTCTGCATTATAAAAAGTAATATTTGATATTAATATCAATTTACTAAATATGAATAATAAGTATAGAGTATAATAGTATTGATATTGGTACAATTAGAAAAATCAATTAGAATCATTATTTGTTATTAAATGATATTCATTATTAAACGATAATAATTGTGATTTTTTAAATCTGATATATATCGATTATTATCAATTATTATCTTAATCGATTGTCATCGTTAGAGGGGATTTAAATCGATTACTATCCAATAACCGATAAAAATCGATAGTAATTCCCGTGCAAATTTTGGCGATGTTGGTGCGAGAGTAAAGTAGCCCTTAGCCCTTCAATGCCACATAGGATTGGGGCCCCACAACATCTGCACATGTCAGTGCATCGGGTAGTAATAGGAGAAGCAGGGGCCAGAGAGTTTAAATAGACAATTCCTATAGTTGGGTTGTAGATATAGCAGCTAGTGTAGAAACTTCGGGCGGACTACTTAAATTAGGCACTAAAAGTGCACGTGTAGCTAGTTGTCTTCTCATCTTTGTAACAAATATTACGTCCTTATAAAACTCTAATAAAAATCAAGACCATCCTGCCTCTAGACTTTAAAAAAAAAGGTATAGTATATTGTTAAAATGATTTAAGCTCTGGTTTTAAATTATATTTGTAAAAGTACTATTTTTTATTTATTATTTTTTTCAATATTTAAATAAAATATTTTAAATTTTTATTGATTGTCATAATACAGTTAGACCTTTATAAATGCAATCTCCATAAATACAATACTTCTCTAAATGCATATTTTTTCTTTTCTTTAAGATATTATTAGTACTAAATGCATGTTCTATATTCTGTAAATACATGTTTTCTTAAATAATATTTTATATCACACTAACTTTCCTAAATGCATACAGCTAATCAAATTTTATTTAAGATAGGTTATACAGTTTTTGGTAGAAGTTATACGAACTTGATGATCTAATTTTAAAGCTACAATTTAATTAGCTCTTTCTAAATACAAATTTTTCTAAATGCATATTGTAAACTTTTCTCTACAAGTTGCATTTATGAAGATTTGACTATATAAGTTTAGAGCAAATTTTTTGTTTGTACAATAGTTCTATTTGGGGTGAAAGAGTTAAATTCTTTTAGCCAATATGCACAATAGTATTATTTAAAACAAAAAAATTTAAAATTCTCTTAGTTGGTATAATAGTATATTAGTTCAAAAGGTTTTTAAATTATTTCGTTATATGATATATATTATTGAGATATTGAGAGCAAAAGGTTTTTAAATTTTTTTTTTTTTTTTTTTTTTTTTTTTTTTTTTTTTTTTTTTTTTCAAGCAAAATTTTTTATATATTCATTTAAAAGTTTTATACTAATACAAATACTTTTTACTAGAATTTTAAAATTCTTTTGCTATCAAAAATTTTTATAAGCAATGCAATAGTACCACTAGGTTTTTAAAGTTCTTTTGGCTGCTACAATAGCATTTTTTAGAACAAAAGGTTTAAAATTCTTTTGGCAGTATAATAGTATTCTTTAGTCAAAAGCTTAGAGGAGTAACAAAAATCAGGTGATTTTTTAGGAGGGGGTCAAAAAAGTTGAAATTATATATAAGAACCTAACTATATGTATATTAAAAAATAGGGGGGGGAATAGGCCTCTGATAAAAAATAATCAGGTGATTAATAACACAGCCCTTAGCTAACAGGCAGTATTGTTACTTGGACGTTTTTTGGACATTTTGAACATTTTTTCAAATTAAAATTACTTAAAATTTTATTAAGATAATCTATTTTAATTTTTTCACCAATGAGTCCAGCATCTAAAAAAATATATAATTAGGGCGCTGACATTTATTAGATAATATTTTAGGGGGTAGGGAGTCAAGAAAAATCTTACCTTAGTTAAATTTGATTGGCTAAAATTCTATTTATAGATCTTACCTGGGGGTGGGGGTAAGCCCCTATAGTAAATGGATATTAGATAATAAATGTCAGTGCCNATTTTATTAAGAT
The DNA here is from genome assembly GCA_003550325.1 of Gigaspora rosea. Lineage (NCBI taxonomy): Eukaryota > Fungi > Glomeromycota > Glomeromycetes > Diversisporales > Gigasporaceae > Gigaspora > Gigaspora rosea. Next base: position 146,335 of record QKWP01000939.1, read on the forward strand.
AATCTATTTTAATTTTTTCACCAATGAGTCCAGCACCTAAAAAAATATATAATTATATATTTTTTTAAATTACTTTATTGATTAGTTAAACATGGAACATAGGCTTGGATGATTTTGGACAATCTTGGACATTGGACAAAAAACATAGTATAAACACGTCCAAGTGACAACACTGCTAACAGGTAGTATTATTTAAAGTAAAAGTTAAAAGCTTTTGGCTAATATATTATATAAAGCAAAATTTTAAAATTATTTAGCTAAATACACTAGTACTAAAGTTAATATCTCTATTCAGATTTATATATTCAGATTTATACTATGTAACGTGATATAATGTTTTATATCCAGACATAAATAAATTTAGATTTAAATTTAAATCCAGATATATTCTATAATAAAACTGGATTAATTCAGATATAAAAAATATATTTAGATAGAGGTATTAACTTTAACTAGTACTATTTAAAAAGGCTTTAAAATTTTCTTGCTATTTAAATAAAAGGTTTAAAATTCTTGGTTGGTATAATAGTCTGATTAAAGTAAAAGTTTTTGAAATTTTTAGCTAGTATGAAGTACCTAATAGATCAAAAATTTTTTTTGAAATTTAAAAATAATAATAAAAGAATATAACAATGAATAAATAATAAAAAAAACTTTTTTTTTTTTAACATTAGCCTGGTGATCATACCACTTTTTATTTACGTAGGAAAAAGTTACATTATCAAATGCTATTACTATTTCTGGCATCTTTGCCTTACAAGTAAAAAGTAGTTCGTCTAGTTACTCGAGGCACCTGTCCGTGACCTGCCAGAGTAGAATTGATCTCTCTATATATCATAGTTAAATAAACCTAGATATATTTATCAACAGCCGAGTTCTACAGCTCGTCATGACCACCTCTTTTCTTAAAAACTTCTTCTACCTAGATCCTGGCAGAACAGTTTGCTAACTAATATCTGCGTAATGAGACTAAATATAAAACAAAAAAGAAAAATACAAAAAGGTATAAAAGGAGTGAAGATAAAGGAGGAAAAAATGGGGGAGTACTACACAACCTAAACGGATAAGGGCAGTGTCATTAATCACCTGATTATTTTTTATCAGAGGCCTACCCCTCCTCCCTCTTCCTCAATATATAAATAGTCAGATTCTTATATATAATTTCAACTTTTTTTACCCCCCTCCCCCCCTAAAAAATCACCTGATTTTTGTTACTCCTCTAACCAAATATCAAGAGGACAAGATGAAAAAAGCATAAAAAAAGAATATGGCCTGACATACATATAATAGAAAAAAATAAAAGAAAAAGAAAGAACATAGAAAAGAAAATGAATATCCTAGAATATTCCACTAAAAGAATATCCAAGAATATTCTTCGATAAAAATTATATAATACTGTGCAAGGAAACGCCTCGCCAGAGTATTATATATGTATAAAAAGAAATAAGGGAACAATCTGGAATTTAATCTCTGCAGATCTGCCTACTCCTATGCGCCACGTCTCATTACACGTCCATTCCTGTTTATCCATCTACATGCTTTCTTCCCGATTAGGATAGGAACAACAATGCCGATCTTTTGGAGGGGTACACCGAGTCTCCCACTTTTTGTCCAAAATTCCAGAAAAAAAACTTCAAGCGAAAATATGATAGCAGGTAAATGGTCGGATAAGTTCTTGTAACCAAAAACCTTAAAGAGTATTGAAAAACTCATTTTTTTAGTTCACCACCTAGCCAAACTATAGTACCTTTGTCGATGAAAGAGAACTTCCACCAGAATATCTTGTACCAAGGGCATCCACTGCCAATTATTTTGTACAACTGACGCTTCTGGCTTGCGTGCCGAATATATAAAAGAGTCCCCGGAATGGCTAAAGAAAGTTGACCTTTATAAAAACTAGTATTAATAGCTACTTTGTCTTTTATTAAAAAAAATTTTTGTTTTTCTTTTGTTCAGAAATTTGTACAAGTGATCGATAAGAAGAGTTCAATAAAAAAATTTATTTAATACTTACTATTATTTTTTTTTGTTAATAATCCTGCTTTTATTATATATTGAATGTGGTGATTTTACACCTATAGATATTTCTGCCTATACTTCTCCAATTTTAATAATAAAGACTCGTTCAGTTACTGAAGTACCTATTATTTGCGATTATTGCAACAACTATTTATCTCCCTAGAGGGGCTGTCAACTTTCTGAAAGCACTGTCTCTAGTTCACCAATTGGAAGTTGTTAACCTATCAAGATTACTAACTTTTTTTTTAATCTACTCTACCTAGCTTCTAGGATAAGGAGTATTTACATCCATATTACAAAGAACAACAAAAAGTATATGAAAAAAAAGAAACAAAAAGGTGACAAAAGAAAAGAAAAAAATCTACAATACCTAAACTTAAACCAAAACAGACAAAACAAAAAAGAGAAAAGATAGAAAAGACAAAAAAAAGAAAGTAAAATTGAAAAAAGATAGACTATTGCTTAAAAATTACATAATACTTTTAAACCTAGCTTTACTTTAAATTTAGTCCGTATTATATTTATCATCATCTTCGGAGTAGAGTTAGCACTGCAAGAATTTTCTGGAAGGATCTCCAAATGATCAATGCCAGTTCTTGGCCTATATGTGGCAAAACGTGATTTCTCGTGACTTTTGTTCCCAATTTGGAATTGTAAACAATACAGATCTTTTGGAGGGAGTAAGCTAGATTTTCCACTTTTACATTAGCAAAAATATTTTTTAAAAAACCCCGAGAAGAGTGAGAATATGGTAGTGAATTTTGATTCATGACCTTTAAATTTTCTAAGGAGCATGTTAAAAGACTCATTTGCTGTTCTTCTTGTAAGCTACATACAGGAAACTTGTTGACAAAAAACTTCTTTCTCCAAAATTTTGTATACAAAGGCAGTGTTGTCACTTGGACATTTTTTGGACATTTTGGACATTTTTTCAAATTAAAATTACTTAAAATTTTATTAAGATAATCTATTTTAATTTTTTCACCAACGAGTCCAGCACCTAAAAAAATATATAATTATATATTTTTTTAAATTACTTTATTGATTAGTTAAACATGGGACATAGGCTTGGACGATTTTGGACAATCTTGAACGTTGGACAAAAAACATAGTATGGACACGTCCAAGTGACAATACTGTACAAAGGTACCACCTCCTACCAGTTATTTTGTATACTAAAGGAGCTTTTAGAAATTAGCTAATTTTTGTTTACTATAAGCCTACCCCACCTACCCACACCTGATACCCCAATTAGCCAATCAGATTTTATGATTATTAAAAAGATAAATATAACATTTAATAGTAAATAACTTTTGATCTACTGAACCAAATTTGATGATTCAACTACCAAAATGATCCTCTCAACGAGAGGATTCTAGTGAGCTCAAAATTGTTAAAATCCAATCACAGAATTCTGTGATCAGAATAGATTTGTATTACTACTATATAAAAGTTCTAATATTTATTAAATAATTCTAACTCATTTATAGTAATACAAATTTATTCCGATTTTAGGATCCTGTAATTAGATTTTAATGATTTTGGGCTTGTTAGAATCCTCTCATTGAGAGGATCATTTTGGTAGTAAAATCATTGAAATTGGCCTAGTAGATCAGAAGTTATTAACAATACGATTTTGGGCTTGTTAAAATCCTCTCATTAAGAAGATCATTGTAAATCATCGAAATCGGCCTAGTAGATCAGAAGTTATTAACAATTAAAATTGAATATTTAATTGTTAATAACTTCTGATCTACTGGGCCGATTTCGATGATTTTACTACCAAAATGATCCTCTCAATGAGAGGATTCTAACAAAACCAAAATTATTAAAATCCAATTACAGGATCCTAAGATCGAAATAAATTTATGTTACTATAAATGGGTTACAGTATAATTATTTAATAAATTATAGAACTTTTATAGTAAAACAAATCTATTCTGATCACAGGATTCTGTGATTGGATTTTAACAAATTTGGGCTCGCTAGAATTCTCTTGTTGAAAGGATCATTTTGGTAGTTGAATCATCAAATTTGGTCCAGTAGATCAAAAGTTATTAATTATTAAATACAGTATCATTAATAAATCTATAATTTTGGTCAAAAATAATTTTGCAGCTTTGGCCGGAATTATGAAATTTTGGCCGGAATTATACCTAATACTTCAGCTGACCCACCCACCCACTCAGAAATCAGCTGATTTCTGGAAGCTCCCTAATAGAATTAGATATGACGAAATATAAAAGTAGTTTAAAATATTTGTAATAATATAAAAATAATACTATATAATAATATTATATAATAAAGTATGTAATATTATTAAAAATGTATATTTATAAGGGAGAATAAAGAGTGTGGCGACTTAGGGAAGTTGGTAAGTTCACCCCCAAGTGGCAGGTCTAGAATTCAAATTCTATTGATGACACTTTAAAAAAAAATAGACCTGTGTTCCGGTAACTGTTTCCTGTCGATCGGTTGGGTACATCACCTGTAGTCCTTAGTTACCATTTCAAATAGAAGCTTCCGGGCGAAGTTGTGTTCTGTGATACTGACATATCCAAGAAACTGGGGAAACAGAAACCCATTTGGCAAGACCCGAGTAAGGAGGTAGCAAAGATCTTTGACGGTGCTACCAATCCGGAATATTGGACCGGAGCCGAAGAACTAGACGTCGACTTCAGGGACAAGGTCTACCAACCTGGCCGCTGGATCGGGTACCAGAGAAAAAGGACCTATGTCATAGAAGTAGGTACCAGGGTGAGAAAAACCATAATAGCACCTAATACCGGGTAGATCAACCCTTCCAGGCCAACTGGATTGGAAGTCTGAAAAAACGATGAAGAACCAGTAGGAAAATGATGGTGAGTACCGGGGTTGGAGCAAATCTTATAAGGGCAGAAGTAGGTAATAGTAGCGGTTGCAAGGTATCTCCTGACTGCAAATTGTTCGCCTCGGTAAATGCACAAGTTACCGAAGAGTAGATGAATACCTAGTGGGACAAGTACCGCTCACCAAGTTTCCTGTTAAGGATAAGCCAGATTGTACCTTCGGGTATAAGAAGGAGTCCTAAGGGATCTTACAAAAAAAGATCCGGGTGTCTGGACTGACTGCATAGGTAACGCAGATATCCGGGAAAGTTAGCATGGTGGACATTTGTTTTAGTTGGTCAAAAAAATATAACCAAATAAACAATAAGTCCAAATTTGGCAGATAGCATTTTGTGTAACAGGTAACAGTTTGGAATAATAAAGATCAATTCTAGAATGATCTATAAAATTTTATTGGCTCATAGTTATACTTTTTTGACATGAAATTTGAACCTTTCACGAATAATCAATAGAAAATCAACTATAATTAGTTTTATTTAGCAAAACAAATGAGACCCAAAAAAGGGTAATTTCTGAGCTTATACTTCTTAGTTTCTTGAGTTTCTACGCTTTTACTGATATTTTAAATGTTACAGAGACAGTAGTATTCCAGTATTCTTGAGAATAAGAGGTGCACAAATGTTCTACCGGAAGAATTTCTCCAAGCATTAGAACAAAAAAAAATATACTGGCAGATGCATTTTGTAAAACACTATTGGTTTCTTTGAATCTTGACTGGATTAAATCGTAACTACAATATTAAATATAATTGTGGATATACACAGTCACGTATGCCTATATATAAAGTTGAGCTTAAAACGCTTAAAACATTAACTAGAACATCAAATTTATTATATTAAATGAAGTAAGATGAAATGCATTTAAAATATTGTATTTAAAATTGTATATTGATTTATTTTAATTCACATTTATATATTTAATAGTTTACAGATTATGTAATGTTAGAGAATAATGAACTTAAGGTACATGGACTAACTCGAAATATTACAACAAATGATTATATGTTTGTATTTGATGAATTTGGTTCTAAAAGAAACAAGGATTATGGAAAATGTGCAAATTGTAACCGATATAATACTTCTAAAGCTTGGTGTCAATCATGTGATCCTTAGAAAACTACGCAAGTATGGATGAGTCGAAATAAGGATTTTGATGATTATATTAAAGAATTTCAACTTAAAACTATGAAGTATAAAGATGTAATAGAGTGGAATCCTTTTAATAAATTGGAGAATAATCAAAAGATTGGTGATCAATTTTTAGCAACTTGGTTAGATAGTGAACGAAATGTAGAATATAAAAATATACAGTCGCATACATCAACATGTAAAGTGATGCCTAAGATATTACATAATTCACAAAATTCATTAGACTTTTTAGATAAAGTAAGTAAAAATTATTTTTTATTTATACATATTTGCTTTATTAATTTTATACTTACATTTATAATTTGTATTTATAAGTTTAAAGATTTAATGCAATCGAAGGATGGTAAAAGTATATGGACTAGCTCATGACTAAGTATAAAATGTGTATATATTGGTATTTGATGAATTTGGTAGAGTTGAAATGGTAAATGCACAAATTGCAACCAATATAACACATTTTACACTTGGTGCCAAACATGTGATCCTCTGAAAACAACACAAGATGGACAAGTGGAAATAAAAATATCGACGATTGCATTAAAGAACTACAACTTAATGCTACAAACTATGAAGACGTAATCGAATGGATTCTTTTTAGTAGATTAGATAATATTCAAGATGTTGATGAAAAGTTTTTAGCAGTCGTGTACTATACGGTTAATACAACATATTAATGAGCCCATGCAGTCACGTAATCTATCGTGTAGAGTAAAACTTAAAATATTGTGTAAATCTTAGAGGTGCCCTGCAAAGTAAGTTAAAATTTTTTCATTGTTCATTAGAACAATTTTTTTTATTTATAAGTTTAAAGATCTGATACAATCAATTGATAGTAACCCTAAAGTCTATGGACTAACTCAAGATACTTCAACAGATGAGTATATATTAGTTTCTAATTTTAAAAGATATGAATAGTTTTGGAGAATGTGCAAGTTGCAACTGATACGTATAACACGTTTTTTGATTGGTGTCAATTATGTGACCCTAAGAAAACAATGACAAGGATGTCGATAATTATATTAAAAGATTTCAACTTAAAGCTGCACGATATGAAGATGTAATCAAATGGATTCTTTTTAATAGATTAATAATGTTTAAAAGATTGGTGAAGGCGTATTTGGCTTCGTGGACAATTTCACAATCATGTACACAATCATATATAGTTGCACTTAAAACATTATCCAGTTCACAAAAATTTTTTAAGAGAAGTTAAAATAATTTTTATAACTTAATATAGATAAATTAATACTATAAAATTTGTTGAATTGTTTAGTTTAAAAGTTTCACAGAATTTAGCTTAATGTGTAGTAATTTTATAGTGTATTAAATTCATGTAAAAATCGATATTTTAGTATTTTAAAATGTATAAAAGACGTTAAATCGCCTGGAAATTTTCACTAGTTATTTATATAAAGCCAAAGAATAAGGCCATGGTTTTATTTTTTTGCTATCAAATATGTGTATTCTAAGCATTCGTCTTATAGAATACTTGAAAATTCATTAATTTGGACGAAAAAATTATTTAATCGAAATTTAATTATAATAAGGTAGATAGATGCCTTATATTCGTTCCAATTCCATGTTCCAATACTATTTGCTCCACTGCATTCCCAATTACTGCTGATTTTTGATAATGAATGAATACATTATGTTTATTCTTTTCAACCATTTACCATAATGATGACAACTTGCAAGAACGAATTGAGTCATGGATTGATTTGATCATGTAAATTGATCAATGTTGCTGATATAGTTTTGATTGATTAATCCAGATGATATCCCAACCTAAAGACCAATCCAAATGTACTGTGACCATTTGGAGGGAAAGCAGTTACAGATTGTGTAATTTTTATTATTACGTCTTGGGGTAGGAGCCAGACTAAAAATTTTTATAAGCTATAAGGTCTTTCATTCCGTTCCACTTTGCTCTAGCCCATACGTTTTACTTACTTGAATACTTATAATCTATTATCAACAATTATGCTTTTAAAAGATTGAGTAAGAGACTATGATTTTCCTACTAAATTGCAAGAAAAAGATCAAAAAAATGATTAGTGTCTTTCAGAGCTTAAAGACAATGATCTTGATGATTCAGAAATTCCAAGTTTTTGCACTACAAGAATTTCAATATGCTCTAATAAAGGACTCTATATTTTTCTTTCTTTTCTCAGATTCGTTCCTTTTCGTCTGTATTTACCAGTTTTTTACCTTCCTAAGAATTTGATCAAGTGTTAATTTATAGTTTTACGTGTGTTCAAAAAAAAATGCTTATTACTATTACCAATAGCCGTATATTATTTCTTTAACCACAATTTTGTGTGAAACAAGTGATCATTGCAATATTATCGCGAAATGACCTTGTGTTTTGGACCTGTGTTTGTGATATTTTCAAAAATTAGGCCTTTATTAAATATTTTTAAATATCCTTCAGAAGTCCCATCTGTTGTAATTCCCATACTAATGATGTTGCCTGAAACTCTTTTGCCCCAAAAACTGAAACCGAAACTAATTTTCAAAACTTCAAAACTATGTAAAAAACCTGAAACTATATAAAAAACTCGAAACTATACTAAACTCTGTGGAAGTATAAATATTCAATACAGGGTAGCTTATTATCGGTTATTTTAAAAAAATTCTCACACATACCCGATTTAATAATTAAGCATGATTAAAAACAGGTTTTTTAACATACGTTTGTATATACTAGAACTCTGCAAGTATCAGCATGATTTAGTAGTACCGGCACTTGAGATTAGCACATACGTATGTATATACATGCCGATTCCATTTGCCATTAATTTTTTTTTTATTTTATTTTAATTTTTTATTTTAATTATTTTTTTTTTTAATTTTTTAATTGTTTTTTTTTATTTTTATTTTAATTAATTTTTTATTTAATCGAGGTTTTTTTTTTCTTATTTTATTTTTAAATATTTTTTTTATTTTATTATTTTAAACGTTTTTTTTTGCATTTATTTTTTTAAACTTTTTTTTATTTTCTTTTTTTATTTTAAAAATGGATCTTTTTTTTTTCAGTTTTATTTTTTTAATTTTTTTTCGTTTTATTATAACTTTTTATTATTATTATTATTATTATTATTATTATTATTATTATTTATTTATTTATTATTTTTATTTATTTTTTTATTCGCATTTATTTATATATTTATTTATTTTTTTTTAATTTTTTACTTTATTATTATTATTATTTCCGCTTTTTTTTTTATTACTGGTAATTGATAAATAGATAGTGGTTCTAAATGACAATGCTAGTGAATTAGAAAAAAGCAAGTATGAGACTTGTCAAAATATTGCTAAATTTATTCAAGTTGACGGCAAAAGTCAACAGATCAAAAAGGAAGGTGAGCAGGGAGGTCAGCAACAATCACAAGAAAACCAAGATGCCAGCGGGAAGAAACCGGTTTAATCGCTATCCAATTTGAGGAAGGCACAGGGGCAAGATAAGTAATTAATTAATTGTCTGATTGAGACATTTCACATGGAAACTAATATAACAGATTTATTATGGGTATAAAACGCACAGACATTAGAGCCGACTATGGTGACTCAGTAAGGAAGCAATATTCGCACCCGGCCCTCCCTGCCCCACTGAATCCTACCATTTGCAACTATCCATGCTATCCATGTTTATAGCCGGTCTGCATTACGCAGGTAGGAAACCATCGGCTAATTTTAAGCATTAATCTCAAGTAGCAACAGCTTGACTGCAAAACTCAGGGTCAATAGCCGGCCTGCATATGCGGGTGTGAAACCACTGGCTGACTCTACAAATAGCTAAATCAATTATACATCAAATGCACTGATGTATGCTGTAGGTAGTGTTCAGACCCGTCATGAAAATCCCCACCCGGGTCACCTGCGGGTGGGTCACCCAGGTGACCCGAGTGAACACTAGGTAGTAGAAAAATCCCACCATGGGTTACCCGCGGGTGGTAACACAGGTCACCCGTGAGTGGTAACATGGGTCACCCATTGGTAGTAACACGAGTCACCCGCGGACGATAACATGGGTCACCTGTGGGTGGTAAAACGAGTCACGGGTAATAAAAAAAAAAAAAAACAGAGTTGAAAAATTTTTTAAGCCCATTTAATCCGTAAGCTACTATAGATTCTATAGCAGCTTACGGATTAAATGGGCTTAAGAAATTTTTCAACTCTGTTTTTTTTTTTTTTTTTTTTTTTTTT
>QKWP01000939.1:172995-192945 GCA_003550325.1 Gigaspora rosea
ATGCTTTCTTGTGACAATAAAAACTGTGAATATATGGAAGGAAAAAACTTTCACAACAGAGACAAACTATATAAAGACATACTTGAAAAATCTTACTCTATCTATCCTAAAAAAGACGCAGAAGCTTTGCATGAACCTAAACTTGATCCATCTATTTTTCATATAGATGGAAAATATGAAGCTACTCTTAAGCAAACTATACCAACCAAAGTACTTGAAAACTTAGCAAAAGAAGCAGAAAAAAAAGCCTGCAAATTAAACAATATTACCTCTAGTCCAAAACGCTGTAGATTTTATTTTTATAAATATCTTGCCCTTTATCACCAAACTGCTTTGGAAACCATAATATTCCTAATACATCCAAACAAGAGGCCATGAATAAGGCTACACATACTGTTATTAATACTCACTTTTTTGCTAGAATTATTATATACTTTGATTGTATCAAAGATCAAACTCACACCTTTTCACAAATTGCCAAACATTACAAAGAAACTGCATATATAGAACAGAAAATTTTATAAAACAAAAATTTAATCTTAACTTTCAACCTATTACAAATCTAGAAGCTCTTTTTCTAGATAATTCTTTTCATTAAACTTGTCTTTTACAAACAACATGAATGCAGCCACCGCCTTATTAAAAGATGCACCCATTGCAGTTAATAAGGAAAATGATGTAAGTAGGCAGGTGGATAAGCCTATTTACGCGAAGGTCCAGGATAACAACGGTCAGATCCAACGAACAGGACAGACTATGGATACCTGCGCAGCTGTGAGAGCTGAGCCTAAAACGGTAAGCGACCTTGTAAAAGACACAAATATCTCCTCAGATAATATTACATCATATCACTCTGAGGAAACTTGCTATAATCTTTTTCTACAAAAATACAACCTTCTTCTACTTTCAAAACCACAAACCCTTAAATCTTTTATTAAACACCTGCTTAAACAATCTTTTTTTTATCCTTATAAGATATCTATAAATACAACTATACTAGAAACTCATATATATCTAAGTACTAAAGACAAACTTCTTCCAAATCATACTTTACTATCACCTAACCAATTTCCTATCTATTACGACTCACCTATTAAATCTTCATTCAACAACTACCAAGAAAATAATCTCACTACTTCTACAATAACTCCCTATATAGCTAACTCTACACCTTCTAACTCTTTTACTCTAAAACTCAATATAGCAACACATAATATACAAGGCTATAATACACCAACTAAAAGACAACTTTGGGAGGAATTCTGTCTTAAAAACAATTTATATATCATTAGTATAACAGAAACAAAAATTTCATCCTTAAAATCTAAAAAATTTTTTAATACTCCACAATTTACTTACTTCTGGTTTAGTTTAGACAATTCAGCAGAAGGCACTGGTATAATGATCAATAACTCTTTAAAATCCCATATCCACAATATTCATACACACCCTGGTAGAGCTATTGCAATTGATTTGTTTTTTAAATATGACTTCAAATTTAGAATAATATCAGTCTATCTTTCTTCAACAAACCAGCAATATCGCAACCAAACACAAGATAAAGTAATAAGCTGGATTCAGCAAGCTTTATCTCTGAATCTGCACCCTATTATCCTTGGAGACTTTAATGCCTCTAACACTTCTTACCAGTCAATATCCAAATTCAAGCTATTATCCTACCTCCACAATAATAATATGTATGATCTTGCAGACCATACCAATAACTTACAATATACCTGGCAACGCAACAATCTGTGCAGCCGTATTGACTACATTTGGGCATATGATTCAATTATTCCTTATCTCACAAACTTTGCTCTCCAAGAACCACTATCTTTTACTCAGAATGATCATCTTATCCTTATTTCTAGTTGGGCATTTCCTTTTGCACTTTCATCAAAACTTTAATACAAAACCCGATGCAAACGTAGAATTTTTAACTATAAATCTATGACCAAAGAAAAATGGGAAGAATTTTCATCCCAAACTCAAAACAAAATTCAGTCACTAAATACCCATTATCTATACATACTACAGAATCCCTAGAATGCACTTGGCACAAAATCCAAACAAGTATTATTAGTTCTGCCCTTCAAATTATACCTAACAAAAAATTTTCTGTCTGAAACTTTCATCATACCTTTTCCTCCAAAGCGACAGACCTTCATCAAGATCTCCAAATTATAGGAAGCATTATGAAACAAACTAAATATGCACTGTCCTGCAATTGTACACTACCAACTAATATCTAATCACAAATTTAATATATTAATTCTAAACACAATCTCAATATTCTACAACCTCCTCTACATAACCAAAACCTTACTCAATGGCTCAAATTGCTTGGAAAACACTATATAATGCAAGAAATATTGAAAACTCTCAGTATTTACGACACCACATTAATTCTGCTATTGATACCAGATGTGAAAGAATACTTACACAGCCTACTAAAATGATTAATAGTATACTTAATTGTCATACTGATCCTGTACATTTTGATAATATCAAAACAGAAAATGATATTATTACTGATTCACCAATAATTAAAGAATATATCCAATCACACTTCCATCAATAGACAGCTCACAATCCATATAATCAATCTATTTTTCAAACAGAATGGCAATCAGAGTACAGGCCTTCTCCAACTATTCTTTCTTCCTGGTATGACACAGTTCTTACTGAAATTACTGCTAAAGAAGTTACTAGTACTATAACACAATTTCCAAACAATAAAGCTTGTGGGCCTTCAGGTATTAGCTACGAAATGCTTAAACATTGTGGAACAAAAACAATTCTTGCAATTACAGCTCTCTTTAATCGATGCATTTTATCACAACAAGTTCCAAAACAATGGAAGGACAGTCGTATTTTTCCAATTTCTAAAAAACCTACATTTGATGGAAATCTAAATAACACACGCCCTATTAGTCTTATTGAACATATTAAAAAACTATATACTAAAATCCTCACTAACCGCCTTAATAATACCCTTTTATCATACAATATTCTCAATCCACACAATTACATTGCCTTGCCAGGCAATAGTACAAATATTCCTATTCATATTCTCAATAACTTTATTGAAGATGCAAATTGTAACCAAAAAGAAATTTGGCTTCTCTCTCAAGACATTAGCAAAGCATATGACTCTGTTAATCTTAATCTTCTTGAAAAAGCACTTTACCGACTCAACATGCCCTCTCAGTTAATTAATATTATCACCAACTTACTTACTGACCGGTCAAACCGAGTTATTACTAACTTTGGACTTACACAACCTTATGAAGTACAAGATAGTATAGACCAAGGTGAAACTATAACTCCACTACTTTGGCGAATTTATTATGATCCTCTTATTAGCAAAATTTCTAGTACATATACTGGCTATACTAGTTCTGCTATATGGACTACAACAATATCACCTCCAGTATTTAACAAAACAGAAGCCTCAGCTTCAGTTTTAGCATACATGGATGATACTCTATGGATTGCACAATCCTTTCAACAACTACAACAAATTATACAAACTGCATCATCATTTTATCAAATGACCAACATTAAAGTTAATCCAAACAAATCAGTACTAATCTCTAATACCAAGAAATCTCATTCTATTACTTTTCTCAACTCATCTATTCCAACCCAACCTCTTCATACTCCTTTCAAATTTCTTGGTTGCTGGTTTACTACCAACACCAAAACATACCCTCAAATCAAACTAATTACACAAGAAATATTCGAGATTGTAAATACTCTTAACACAAAAATAATAACTGACAAACAGGCTAGTTATATTATTAATACTGTAATAACACCTATACTCGAATATCGAATTCACAACATTGTTTTGTCACAATCAATATGCAACAAAATCCTTGCAAGATATCTTACAGTTGCAAAACACAAAGCTAAACTAGCCAAATCTACTCCTAATAGTACAATGCTTAACCATAATATTTATGGTATCAAGAATATTTGGGATATTCAGCTACAACATCATATATCCAACTTTATCCTCTGACTAAACAATAAAGAACTATTAGGCACTAGTACACACATTAGATTACAACAACTACAAAACAATTTATGGTCTATTACTAATATACTACTACACCCTAACCCCAAAATAGACGGAGCTAACAAAAATACTACAACTTTCAAAATTATCCTACTTTTAAAACATCTTGAATTATCGATTCATGCACATTCAGATATAATACAACCCTATACTATAGACTTACCCTATACACCACTTGAAAATATATTGCAAACTCATACTCACTATCCAATATTTAAACGTCAACTTCGATCAAAACATATTATATTTCTTGAACAACTTACATCTTTTGACAACTCTGTACTCCTTACATGGGAACATATTTCACCAAGAATTAATTCTCTCATACCAGGCAAGATACCTAAATGGTTTACTATACTAGAAAGTAAAATAACTACTAACTCCACTACTAGAAAACTTATATCTACACTCCAACTACCTTCAATCAACTCTTTATCCTACACTACTGGTCATTTTAATACTAAAAACAAGCCTTGGCTTATAACATACAAAGAACAAAACATTATCATGGGAAAAGCTAGACGCTTTAACCCACAAACCAACACTATCTCTATTACACACTGGACTTCTGAAATTGATGAAACAAAGACATCTTTATATCCAATTTCAAATATTGTTTGTTATCAATGTACTGGTTGTTCATTTAACTCAAAAAGAATCCAAAACTATTGTACTATCGATATTTCTGCAACTTTATCTACTAAATTTTTGGGTAGAAAAGTTTACAAACAAATATCAAACAAACTCAAGCTCAATGCCAACTATCTTGATCTACTTTTCTCTATAGCATCTCGCCATCCGCTTTCAATACCAACTTTACCTTCTATACCAATTCACCCTATGGCAATAAATGGGATTTTTTCTCCTAATACTTCAACTAATACATTGCAACAAATAGCACAAGCAAATACTATTATTCAGAATTTACCTTTTATACTGATGGATCTGTTACCAATCTTGGAGGTCGACTAAAGCGGAGTTAATTCAATATATGATCTACACACAGCATAAATTACATTATTGATACCTATATAACCTTCTAACAATAATTGCATCAAAAAGGTAACCCTAACCCTAACCAAATTTCACTCCGCTTTAGCCGACTTCCAATCTTGGTAATTCAAGATGCTCAATGGGCATTGCCTGGATACAGATTTACAACAACTCAATTATCCACCAGTTCTCTGCACAAATCCAAAACTGGCCATCATCATACAAAGCAGAACTAACTGCAATACTATCAGCTATTTGTACATGTTCTCGAAATAGTACTATTCACATATATACTGACTCCTAATTTATTATTTCAAAATACAAGGCCCTTCTAAACACTAAATACAACACTAGCAAAATATACTCATATAATTATTGGCCTATTTGGCATACCCTTTTATACCTTATCCAATCATATTCATATACTATTACTTTACATAAGGTTCCAGCACATAGCGATAATGAATTTAACAATTTTGCTGATCAACTAGCAAAAAACCATACAAGTTTTTCTATTTTACAATTTCTTTCTAACAACATCTACAACCCTTCATTTTATCTACAATATAAACAATTTAATGTAGAACAACCTACACGTCGCTGTATTAAAAATATTTGCAATGCACATATTATTGCAATGTGGTCATCACAAAATCGAATTCAGCATATTATTCCTATTGCAACCCAAATCGATTGGAATGCTACATGGCTTTTCCTTAACAATAACCACAAACGCTCATACAATTATACTAACTTTCAACTTTGCCAATCCAAATCATTTCGAATTAAAAACTTACTTCATATGCTCCCTACACTACCTTATCTTAACTCCTTAAATTTTACAAATTCTAAACACACAAAATGTATTTCCTGCAACCAACCTGAAAGCCAATTTCATTGGCTACTTTGTACTAGATATAATAATATATCCCAAATCATCCATAATACTATTACACAATTCTCATTCTCAGATCTCTCAGACATAACAGAAATTCAGATTCAACAACTTCGTACAACTCTTATTAATCATCAATGCTTAAATCCTAATTACAATCCCCCTTCAATACCCCCTCATTTATAACTACCATTCAAGGCTTTATTCCACTTCCATTAATTAATACAATATCCCAATATTCTTCTTACAAAATAGCTTCCAATATTGCTATTAAAATTCTCCTAAATATCTCTTATAATACTTATGAACAACTTTGGAAACCTTACTGTGCTAAACTTGCACAATGGAAAACCTCTCAAAACTTTAGCTCAACATCTACTATTCTTCCAAATCCACATACTTCTGTATATAAACATACTAGAATTCACTATACCTATAGTTGCATCTGTGGTCTTCCTGACCAGCTACATGATGAAGATACAAATACATGTCCACCTACTGGTCGTGCACTTCGAAAAATTAATACCTGGTCCTACCAATGGATCAAATATAGCTCAAGTACTAATTCTATACTCTATATCCAAATCTAGGTGAGTTTTAACTACTCTAGTAGGTTTAGGTTGCAGATAAATTAGATAATATTAATTTTGTCTATAGTCTGAGTCTCAACTCTTGTAATATTAAAAATATTCTTGTAATATTGAGAAACCCCAAGAGGAATCTCACACAGTTTATCAATAAAGATAGAGGCAAAACCTCACCTTAACAAAAAAAAAAAAAAAAAAATACTTGCTGCTTTTATTACTCTTGGTTAATTTCTATTCTTTTATTAATAGCATTCATTGGTTTTATAATTGCTTCATTGGTTTTACATATTTTTATTATATTTTTTTAGGTAAGTCAACAAATTTAACATGTGATTTAGGATACTATTTTTATTTACACCCAATCGGCATGAGACTTTTTGCAGATCATTAAAAATTTTGGGGTCCAGTTATGAGGCCCAATTTTACAAATCCGTGTATATGACTGGGCTTGGGTATCAAACTACAAGCCCTAAAGCAGGGCAGAGCTAAAAATCACAGGCCCTTTATTATATGGGTAGGGCTTTGGTACCAGTACTACCTTATACCTGTAAAATAGCCCGTTATACATGCATATGACTATCCACTAATTAAAACTTATATTGATCGATAATCTTTTTTTTAATAATTCTATATACACAATATGAATAGATTGGCTCTTTAATTTTCTTTAATTTTATTTCTATATGTATATTTAATTTGGTTATTAAATATTGATGATCGATTTTGAAATTGTAATAAATGTGAAAAAATAGTGTAAATAGTTTTTTTTTTATAACTTCAAAAATTCGTAAAAACTATCGTCAAATAAAGTAGAAACATCAAATAAAGTGAAAACAGCAAATAAAGTGGAAACATCAAATAAAGTAGAAATGTTGAATAAAATAGTGTAAAAAATGGGGTTTTTAAGTTTTTTTTTACATTTTATATACTATATATTTTATGGTATATAGCAGATTATGCATTAAACTGGCTTAATAATTTTTTATCATTTTTTATTTATTTATTTATTTATTAAGCCCATGGGTACCCATTGGCAGTGTTGCTACTGAACACTGAAATCCCACTGGAAGACTAATTTTTTTCAGTCTTCCAGTGGTTTTAGTAAGGTTTTTCACTGGAAAAATTTTTCACTGGAACCTAAATAATATTGACCAATAAAAATGCATAAGTAAATACACATGATTTTAAGATTATCTATAAAAACAGTCTACCAATATGAGCAAATTAATTTCTTGACATACTTTTGCTATATCAGTAGACTGTCCCTTCTCTATAATCCTATGCTAATGCCAATCTAATTTATCGTCTTTCTAACATTATTAACACCCTTAAGCAGTGATCTCATATTTGTGAAACACGGTTTTGCTAAATATGCATAATCCAGCATTGATTTTTACTAGATTTCAAGCAAATTGCATATCACATCATTAATAATGCACTTCATACTAACATGATTGTAAAACGTCTTCGAATAATAAGGTCAAAGTTAACAAATTTATAATTATTATTTTTATTTTAGATGCTTACCATTTTTTTTCTAACACTATTTTCCAATAAAAAAGTAGTGATTTAATACATAAAGATCCTTAGTAAAATTTTAAAATCTATCATTACCAGAACACAAACAAAATATACGTTTCAAGATTTTTTTTTTAATAATTTGTATTATGCTTATTTAATGTTTAATTTTAATAATATATATAATATATTTATTGTTTACATAGGTAAAAGCTAATTTTAATATTCTATTTTAACATAAAATATTAAAATATGTTAAATTTGAAGTCAAAGTATTCAAATTATAATAATCAGATGCAGGACCAGTTTCATGAGATAAGCATATCCTTTTATTGTAATTGAGCATATTAGTTAACGATAACCCATTCTGAACTAATAATTTTTTTTTTTGTGAAATATAACAAAATTTTATGCAGCATTTTAGCTTGAACTTACAAATTACTATAGTATTTAAAGATTATAGTAAGTATTTTAAGGTGTTATTGTATGTAGTTTGGTTATTAAAGAGATCGTAGAAGTTTTTTTTTAATTTTTGTATTGTGTGGCAATATTTGGGTCATATATTCTAATACTATTCTAATCAAGCGACGAAAATAGTGGTAAAACTTATATAAAATGTAAAAAATTTTGTTTACTACTTTATTGCGTATATAAATAATATAATTATTTTATCAATATCAAAGTTTACGAATTTAAACAAATATTAATATTATGAGTGACAGAAAGTTGAATACCACTGGAAGCCACTGGAAGTCACTGGAAGTCACTAGAACCTTCTTCCAGTACTAAAAATCACCACTGGAGGGGTCTAGTGACAATTTACCACTGGAAGCAAATATTTTATTTATTTATTCCAGTTAGTTCCAGTGATCATCTAGTTCCAGTAATTTTCACTGGAACGTTCAAGTGGACAACACTGCCCATTGGTACTTGTGGGCTTTAAGGGCCGAGTAGGGTATTAATTTTGGGGCCCTAGGATAAGGGTAAGGACTTGGAGATTAAGCCTGTAGGGTTAGGGTATTACTACTACCCGGCCCATATGGAGGCCTATTAAATGTTTATTTAATTTTTATATTAGAAGTCAATCTAAGTAGCACCTTTCCTTGCTTCACAACTTTAAGCAATTATGCATAATTTTTATTTATTTATAAATCATTTATCAGAAATTAATTGACTAAAATAAGAAAATGCACTAGGAATGGTTTATGTGTTAAAAAAAAGATGTAAAATCTTAAATCTAGTCTGGTCTGCATGTCACGATATGAATGGAGTACGCGTTATTTCGAAACGCCTATTCGTCTTTCATTAAATATGTTGCATCTAAAGTAGCATTCTATCTGAAGTAGCTACTTTATATATCTAACTGAAATTATGCATGAAGATCTAAATTTCAGGGGCTTAATTTTAGTCAGGCGCTACTTCAGATAGGGGGCTACTTCAGATGTACTTTTAAATACGGTTTAATATATATTTAGAATTAACTTGATTAAAGATCAAATGTAACTTCTAGTGCTTCGACCCATCTAAAAATCGATACAAATACAGAAAGTACGTTAGCTGAAAATTTATTAATCAAAACTTGTAATTATATTTTATATTTTTTCGCTAATGCGATCTTTTCAGTTGTTAATATGCAATGTTCGATGCAAACACCAAACTATAATTATAGTCTTAATTGTTTATAATTATTGTTGCTTTTTTAAAATTAAAATTATAGCGCTTGGCAAAAAGATGTTACCCGATGATTTTTTTATGATGATGACTGAAATTCCAGATTGTCTGTTACTTTATATTTTCGATTGGTTACGTTTATATTTCTTTGAAATCGGTTTAATCTTAAAATCTCAAAAAATCTATAAAATCTCCGATTTTCACACGGCATTGTGATCTCCATCTTTATCCAAAAATCTAACTTTTGATTTTATAAAGTACAAATAATTTCAATAGCCTAAAATAACTAAACAAATGCATTTACTATATGATTAAATGTGCAAAATGAAAGGGCCACCTCTAAAATAGACTTTAATCCATGCTTTCTAAATTATTTTTAATTACGTATACGAGTGTCGTCAAGGGAAAACCTGTTATCCGGCTTTGAATTATATTTTTGTACCGGACACAATCTGTCAAATTTATTAGGAATTGTGTCTAGTACAGTACAATATGATTGAAAGGCCGATAATAAGTTTTTCTCTTGGCGGTAGTGTTGGTCGATGACCTTAAATGATTTATATGACCTTTATAACCAGTCATAGGTAATTTGGTCTTAACGAAGGTTTATATAACTTTATGACCTTTTAATATAGTAGGAATCATAGTAAAAAAATTTTTTTTATTAATATTTGATATGACCAAAAGTCATATGATTATATGACCAAGGTCATATTAAAAAAATGTTATGACTTAGGTCATCAGCCAACACTGCTTCATATATATCAATTTATTGAATCTATTATTCCCCAAACACAAACTTAACCGAATCGGCCGAAAATCGTTCCAGGAATTATGATAATAGCTGTAAATTGATAGATATTTGGATAAAAAGTTTTTTGATTATTTTGTGAACGAAGATATATTTAACGTTTATAGCAACCAACTTTTTTCCATAAAAAAAAAAATAATGTTTTGTAGTTTTATTCAAGAAAAATAGAAAGTATATATGACTTGAGTATTGCTATACAAAAATAACCTGTCAGAATAAACTTATATAGTTCTATAAAATTTATATATAAATGGTATTTAAAATTTATATAGATTTAAAAACCCAATGTAGACTTATATAGTTTATTATATATAAATTAATATAATATTTATGTATAATTTATTTATTATTTATATAAATATAAAACTTAGACTTTTACTAAAACGCACCTATGATTCTGCACCCGTATATATCTAAATTGAATTATCTTACATGACATGTTCGAGCTTAGAAGTTTTTTTTTTTTTTTACATATTTTAACAATCTCTTGATAATGGCTAAATGATACAGTATTTAAATTTCATTTAGAAATATTATCTCAAAAACCGACTAATTAATTAGTGCGGCGTATCCTAAGTAAAAATGTTCTATGTTCCCAAAAACCTTTCCAAACCTTAATCTTAACTTTGAATACTAACCCTAAGATGAAAATTTGCATTAAAATTTTGTATACAAAACTTTTTTTTAAAAAAAAACAAATAATAACATATGATATGTGCAAAACCACCATAGGAGCGTTTTATAATACTGTAATTGAAAATTAATAATGATCTTTCAATTACTTTGCCATTCAATAATTTCTGAAATTCTTGCTTTATTTTCTTGGATCCAAGTTTCTAATTTAGAAACATATGTCCATCCTTCGAATTTTTTTTTATTTGAAAATATTTCCATTTCTTTAAAATATAAATTAGAAAAATATTTAAAAATATATTAATAAAATATTACAATAATTTTATAAAAAATAATAATTACAAACCTTTTGGGTTTAACATTTCATTGGTAATTAACAATATAACTTTATGTCTATAAGTATAAAGAATATAAATAGTAAAATAATTATATTTAAAATTGTTATTAAAACAACTAGCATCAATTTAACTACAACACAATAAATTTAGAATAATAATTCAATTTTTATAAGTATTTATTTAAAAATTTTTAATACGCTATAAATTTTTCTAAATATTTTTAATCCTTTAAATATATGTAAAAAATATATAAAAAGATTTGGATAGTATAAAAATATTTCATAGCATACGAAAAGTTTCGAAATAATACTTGTAAAACTAATAGTTTATGGCATGAAAATAATATAATAAAAAAATGTCACCAAATAATAATTAAGTCAATTTATTACAAATTAGTGACTAGTGATGATACCAAAACCTTTTAATTCATGATATTAATACTTAGCTTGAGCTGAAAATAAATTTTTTTGCTAATAACTTAATCAACTTAACTGATTTTTAATGAAGCTCTAGTCAACTAATCATTAAATATCAGTTCTTGTCTTTTTCTAGGTTAAAATACCATTAATACTTGTTTTTTCATGATTTCATTCTCAAATTTTATCGGACAATCAATATAAGTTCTAACTAGGATAGGTGACAAAGGTTTATGCTTCTGAGCACACCTCTGAAGTACACACTTTTTCGAAAAGAATATCATATTAAAATCGTAGTAAAAAATTTTTTGTAAGCATACATATAGGGCATACTTTTAAATCAGAAAAACCAGAGGAATACACATGCTTTGGTTCTACCACAAAATCCCGAAAGGACATAATACCGACCAAATTAGCCAGCATTATAACTAATGCCGGCTAACTTTGTCGGTATTACCGGTAAGTCCTTTCGGGAATCTGTCATTCGGGATTTTATGGTAAAACCTTATGCTTCCTACCCTAGTTTTAATCTATAACATAGATTAGACGAATCCTACTCGATTTTTTTACTTGCAAAAATTTGGTAAGCTAAATATAATATGTGAAATTACGACAAAAAACAGCATTCTGAGAAACATCATAAATATTATTTGAATTTCCATTTCATCTCAAACTAATGGGTTTTGGTCGCACCACTAACATCGATCGTTAATAAATATATGTACATACCTTGCACGACTAATAGCCACATTCCAACGATTTGGGTCGAATAAAAAATTAGATTTTCGAGCGATTTCATTGTTATCATGAAATCCGAAACACGCAATAACAAGGTCTGCTTCTTGTCCTTGCATTTTATCTACGGTGTCTATTTTTAAATTATAATCCTTATATTTTTCAACTCGAGATTGGATAGCAAGTCGTTGGCTATGTTGTGGTGTAACAATAAACAATGATTGATTTGACTTATTTGCATCAAAATATGCTGATACTATTTTACTGTAGCAACAACATCCGCTTCTAATAATTCTGATGTTTCGTGATTATCGTGATTATTTAACTTTACTAAAGTCATTACTCTTCCAGGAGACAATATCTGCTTGATAACATGACTTTCTATGTGATAAATCATCATCTTTAAAATCCCACTCCAAATTTCTATTTTTTGAAATGTAGTCATCACCATATATTTCTTGGAAAAAACTGTTGAGTTCACAATTCTATAAAATAAAATTTCAAGTTACATATATAAATTCATTTAATAATTTAACGAGATTCAAAACAAGTATACCATTCTCCAATTTTCTTTAAGTTGAAGCGTGCATGGACCATAGTCATGATTTTGTCCTTTTTTTAGAAAAAAGTCATCTTCATTAAAGGAAGGGTCACCCACTTTTCTCATCAAGCACTGTTGAGTCGACCCAAAAATAAGTGGGTGATCATCTGAAAAAGCAGGATGTGATGTGTTTTGAATGATGGGTCCAAGTTGCTACAAATAGTACGTTAGGTCCATAATTCATATCGTAATTAAATTAAAAATATTGCATAAATGATAGAATTTACCATGTGATCACCAGCAATAATTAACTTCCCATGGGTTTGATTCAAACATTCCAGAGCAACGCAAGCGTTCGCAACCAGAAGCTAAAAAGTAAACTTTATGTTAAATGTTCATTTATAATAAACTTAATTAGTGATCCATCTAAGAACTATAGTTTTTTATAATCAAATTTGGGGCATATTAATATAAGTCTTATAATAGAGTGGAATCTGGCACTGCTCTCTAAGTGAAGTTGTTTTTTTACTAAGCTAACCTTTCTTCAACTTCTAACAAAAGTTGTAGAGCAAGTATTTGCGATTCTAATGGTAGTAAGATCAGTAAAATTAATCTGGTGGTTCTTGAGATATTTTAAGTTTTCTCCTTACAATCATATAAATTTCTTTATAAATTGTAAAGAAATTTTATATGATTGTAAAGAAAAAACTTAAAATATCTCAAGAACAACCGGATTAACTTTACTGATCTTACTACATTAGAGTCACAAAAACTTGCTCTACAACTTTTGTTAAAAGTTGAAGAAAGGTTAGCTTAGTAAAAAAACAACTTCACTTAGAGAGCAGCGCCAGATTCCACTCTATTATAAGACTTATATTAAATATGCCCCAAATTTTAATATAAAAAATTATAAAAAATCTATAGTTCTTAGATGGATCACCAATTAAGAAATTTCGCATTTACCTGCGATCCTTCATCTATAATCATAATATCAATCTTTTGTTTATCATAAATTTTATGCCAATCCCATATTGTACCTCCGACAACGGTATGTTTATACGCATCTTTAAAGTTTAGTTCTTGAGGCGTACAATATGTTATGTCATTAGAGTTAGAGGGTCTTGTAGATCTTGTAGTCATTCGAACCAATAAAAAATCATCCGTTTTATTCATTCGCTTTTGTACAACACTAATACGTTCTAACAGGTTATCTATAGTGGTGTTGGTATTAGCAGTAATTCCAATAATTGTATTTGCTTTTTTTTCTCTGAGCAGAGGTATTACTTCAGTCAGATACCATGTAACAAACAATGCAAGGAAATGAGTTTTTCCAGATCCCTTATTGGAAAAAGTTACGATTCAATGTTATGATATTGAAAATGTCTAATCATAACAGGCTGTTACACGCTCACTCTTGCAGCTGGCTTAGTACAATCAATAAAAATACGTGTAATCTAAAACTAATATATTAGCCAACTGTAAGCTGTTACATGTAACAGCCGTTACGAATACATCTTTTCATAATCAAATATCTATAATTATAATTACAGGTGGACCCCAGATAATTTGTAGCCTTTTTTCTAACAAAGCTTCTGAAATTTTTTTTTGTGATGGAGTGAAGGAATCGCATTTATTCAAAGCGATAGTCTTTAGTTTCTCTGGAAGTTTCTCAGGTAATGAAGTACTCCATGCATTTGGATCTTTTAGGATTTCCTATTAAACAGTTCCATAAAAAAAATTATATAATTCAATATTTTTAATTTAATTAGAAATGTGAATTCTTCTTACCAGGGATAAAGAATTTTTTTGTTTATCAATATTAATAAGCATCCCTAGAATCTTATCCGTATTAAAATCTAAATATCTTTTATAAAGACGAAACTTGGCATTTTTTTGAAGCTTAGACCTTTTCTTTTGGAATTCCCCTTTTAAATGGATAGCAATGCTTTCAGAGTTATCAACTACCTTTATAAGAGCAAGAACTGGCAACGGACAACCAGAGAACTTTTTTTTATATTTCATATCAGAAAAACAAATGGCCTCACGAGTTCCCTTTAAAGGTTTATTAATAGCGAATAAAACTAAGTCATTATAAAATATATAATTGTTTAACTAACGTATATTGAATAAACGCATTAACATACCTCTGCAGAATCTTCAGTCAAAATGAAGTTTGTAAAATTATTTGTTTCGAGTTTGTGAGATGTTTCATCACAGACAATGAACTGAGCTATCGTTTCATTATGATTCTCTTCGACAAACTCATCAAATTCTAAGAGAATTCCACATATAGCTTCTCCCTGAACAAAATCTTTTAATCGATCTGCTCTCTTTTGGGAACTTGAAGTAACTGCCTCAAATTGTGTAAAAAAGTATAATTTTCCCAAATAATGATGATTAAATTTTTGAACTTCAGAAAACTTAAACTTTTGAGGGGAAAAGATTAATATTGATGCTATATTATCTGTAAATTTTTTAAGGAGGGAATAATAAGCTTGAATAGCAACATTAACAAATTCGGTTCTAAATAAAAGATTCTTATTAATCCTTTCTTTGTTCATGGAATCCCATGTTGCATATATGCTTTCGAGATCAATATTTGAAGGGTCCAAAGAATTTAATTCCTGATCATTTTTTAAAGTAGGTTTCACCATTTGTTCCCAAACATCTGTAATTTGGTAAAAACCTGGAACATTTATTGCAATATTTTCGCTCAAAGAGTGTTCCAGAACGATTAGTCTAGGAAACTCTCTCAATCCATCGGGAATTTCTGAATTTTCATTATCATCGTTTTTAATGGCCAACAAGAGTGAACAATCATCAAAAAGATTAAGGAAACATTGCATAGCTTTATGCTGAATAGGCTGAATGTCTTTAGAAATTTTATCAGGATCCAATGTTATTAGTTCAAGCAATGAGTCTTGAATTAGAGTTTTTTCCTTCTCCTCATAAACAAATATACATGCTCGAGATCCTTCCTGGCATAAATATTTGAATGCTTCTTCTAAATGTGTGACAAAACTATTCATCAATGAAATAAATGACGATAGAGTTTCGTTTTTTTCAGATTTTAAATTCGAATCAGCATGTTGAAATTCCTTCATGATTTTTCCATCATTAGTATAAAGACATATAGCCCAACCAAAAGGACGTGAGACAAAGGGATCCAAAAACATTGCAATTATAAGGTTATGATCGGTTTCCTGGGGAAAAGTCGCGGTTGGGATACCGATATACTAAATTGATATGAATTATTTATTTATTTGTTGAACGGCTCATACCGTACAAGCGTGAAATAACGACCACCTGCGCGTTATTTAGAGTACGCGCATGTGCGTTATTCGAAATGAAGGTTGAATTCGCACCCCTAATTATAATAAATAATATTTATTTATAACAAGAATTAAAAAGTGCTCCGGAATTGGATTTGGCATTAACAAAAGTTGTTCTTCAGATCTAGATGATTCTAACGGTAGTAAAATTAAAACGGTCAGTAGTTCACCTCGCAATGGCTCTTCAAAGTTTTGCGACGTTTGTTTGCAGATCATGCAAAAATTTTGAAGAGCCATTGCTAGCGAACTTTTGAACTGTTTTTGATGAGTTTACTACCATTAGAATCGCCTCCTCCTGAAGAACAACTTTTATTAAATTCAAAAAAATGGGCTACTCAATACCGAACCCAGTTCCGGAACACTTTTATTTTATTTATCTATTTTTATTCTTTTTTATATTTATTTATAAGGATGCACGTTAATTCGGAACGCCCATGGGCGCTAATTTGAAGTTTCATGTACTATTTTAGGGATATTTAATTTTCAAATTAACTCCCCTGAGTGTTATTTCGCGCTTTTACGGTAATATTAATTAAAATAAATTATTACCTGGGCATTTTCTGTTTTAGATTCAAGATACGGTGATTGTTTACGATCCTCATTATATCTAATAATTTGTTTTACTTTTTTAACATTACTAACATTACTATCAATTTGAATATTGTTTACATAATTAACCAAATCTTCAATATCAACTTCCCCTTCTTTTGGAACAGCTTGTTTCAAATCTGACGCATCATCCACGGATAAATATGGGATCATTGCGATTGTCCCTTTTGCATCTTTACGGCAATCTTCTACGAATTTACAAGTTTTACAGCGATGATTATAATGCCATGGAACTTCTGAAGCTGATACTATTCGTGGAAGTTCTTCACTTAAAAATCGTTCAACTCTAGGAAGTATGAAATCCATGGAAAAAGTCTGCTGTTTTATGCCATCGATTGACGGTAAAAATACTCCGCCCATTCGAGAAATTGAAATTCCAGGAATATCTTTGATTATATGATCTAAGAGATACGTGTGAATGAAAAGAAAATTTGATGAAAATCATAGTAAGTTTTACGGCAGATATCACGTGACTGATTGATCAAAATTAGACGATTTTAGTACCGTTCGATTCGTCTCATCGAGACGATCGAACGGTACCAAAACTATCCGATGCTAACCACAGATTAAAGTTTATCTGAAAAACATATTCATAATTTGATACTGTGCCTAATTTGGCGCACTAATGATATCTAACGATATCTCGTGAACTGTTGATTTAAATTACGCGATTTTGATACCATTCGATGAGACGAGTCGAATGGTACCAAAATCATGTAATTTTGATTGATAGTTCACGAGATAACATCATCTAACCAAAATATTCTGTGTAAAGCAATTTTTGAAATTAACATAAAATTGTGAATAACTTTTGATAGACGGGTCCGTTTTAAATGATTTTACCACCAAAATGACGCCTTGAAAGGACAATACTAACGAACCCAAAATCGCTAATCGCTAAAATCCAAAATGATACGATCTCGCGATCCCGTGATTGGATTTTAGCGATTTTGGATTCGTTAGAATCGGCGGTAAAATAATTAAAAACTAGTACCCTAGCCATGGCGAAAAAAAGTTACGGTCATCGTAAGATTCTACTTGAACCACATGATGATCTACATACACCAGCCAATCAGTGTCGACTATTGTTAATTGAATTTTTATATCGATTTTAATACTTAACGTTATTTTATATAATTAAACCTTTTTAAATACTTTTTCTTTTTTTAGCTCATTCTTGAAAATAGTTCAAATAGATGCATTTTCAGTTTTACCAGTACTTTAAACGAAAGTTGAAATGCTTACAGTTAGTCTTAAGAAACACGTAACTAAAGTTGCTTTCTTTGAGGACGGTTAGTATAAAAGATATCACTAATACTAAATCTCATACTACACAATATTTTGTTTTGTCTTTGATTTTTAGGAATAAACTTTGTGGTAATCGTTAACTAATCTGTATTTGGATATTATAATATTCGCGATAACCGAATTGTTGAATACAGAAGTTGTTAAATAACTATCTCAAAAGGGAAGTTTAATATAGAAATTATATATGTGTGTATTTTTTATCTCTAATTTAGAAATTTAGAATATATTCAAAGGTTGTCGGGTCAGCAACATTGTGCAGTGAATATCTGATATCTGCAATAACCGAATTCTGAATGCAAAAAGCGGATAATATTAAGTGTTCCTAAAAGAAAGTTTAATAGATATGTATCGTATTTAAACTCTACTAAATTAGTTACTATATGTCTCTTATTAGAAATTTAGAAGGTCATCATTTTACATAATCGTGCAATTAATATCTACAATAACCGAATGCCGAATGCAGAACGTCAAGTAAAAAGAAATTTAATATAGATATTAAACTTTACTGTATATATGTATACTTTTTATTCTCTATTGTAAATTTCTAGAAATTTAAAATATAGTTATTCAAGGGCCATCGTGTCATAATCATGACAAGAAACTGTAAAAGTTTGTAGAAAAAGGAAATTATGTGTCATAGCGAACATAGTTAAAAAATGTATTTAAATCGGGATTTTCAATCTTGAATAAAGATTAAAATTCAACTTGAATTTTAAAAATTTAGAAAATATTTGTTTTTTTTTCTTTCGTGATTTAAAGTTAACGCGTATTTATTTAAATTAACATTTTATATCTTACATAAAAATACTGTATTTGAATCGATTATATATATATACAGTATATACAAGTGTAAATAGGGTGCCGCTGGCACCCTTACAACTTTGATAAGGCCATAAATCATATTTCGAAATAATTTCAAAAAAATAATCGTAACACACATGTACAATTTCAAATGTTATACTTATTTATTAATCTATCGAATTAAATATATTAGCAAGAGTTAAATAGATCAGCACAAATAAAAAGGTAAAAAGAGATAAATAAATTGTTTCAAAACTTCGATATAAAGAATAGATATGACCAATCATGTGGCTAGATAGCCAAAGGTGCTGAAAACAATTCCAATAATATGCACTGGAAAATTTAGCAAATGAAGTATTATCATAACAGCAGAGCGAGAAACAGCACTACTGGTAATGACTACTCTGTGGCGGATGGGATAGCTTAAGAAAAATTGACGGTTATAAGTTTTTAATGAATTGTAAAGAAAAGAACGCTGTAGGCGACTTGATTTCTATCACGAGTTGCTGTAAAAATTCTGTTACAGAACTTACTTACTATTCCAGAAACTATGGCATGTGATTAAGGTTAAGATAGTTTTCGTTGGGGTAATTATGATTTCTATGCAATTAAGGTTGAATTCGTTTGTAGTAGAATTATCATAATTTCCATCACGTAAAAAATTCAATTAAGGGACTT
>QKWP01000940.1:0-12072 GCA_003550325.1 Gigaspora rosea
TAATAAATTACCTCCTATAAATTTTACTAAATAAATCCAACAATAAAACTATATCCGAATTACCATTAATATTAAACCTTTGAATATAAATGACCGCAAAAATTTCGTATTCATGCAGTTTTTCTTAATCTCCATCGATTTTTACCTTATTTACCATTCATTCACCCTTTGATTTTAAACGTATATATTCAACAGCCCTTCGACTAGCGAAAATATTTTTTTTGAGCGCCAAGGGCTAATAGCACGCGCCGAGCTGCGCTGATCTGATCTGAGCAAGCGTAAGAGCAGAAATACAATACATTATGCAATCGTTTGACTTTTGCGACACCTAAAATTCCTTAAAAAGGTTATCCCCGAGAATATCTATTTCCAAAAATGACCGTCGAACCAACAAAATTATAATCAACCGTCACACCAAACGCCAACGATTACTTCTAAGCGCTAATTAAAGGATCTGCAGTATCTTCGATAATAAGTTTTAAAGACCATAAATGTAAGAATTCGTAAAATAAGCTCAAAAATGGAGTACACGTTCCTCTGATTATATAGACATTTTGAGACATTAGTGAAAATTTCGAACGTTAATACACTGGGTCATACTGACATTTCATACAGTATTAAAATTTTGAACAAATCACAATAGAAAGATGTCGTTGTCGGTATAACCAGAGTGACATGTATTTTAATTCCATCTTCTGATATGTCAATATTATAATTGGCATTCCTCCGTGCCCTAAAAATATTATTTGCATAGAGTAAAATCCTATTTTTCATTTTTTCATCAACAGTAAAAGCATCCCATACTTCTGCTCGAGGCCGAACACCAGAATTAGACATTTCACTAATTAAAGAAAAAACAGAACAATCATTAATAGCACTTAAATTATTAACAATATTATTGGACATACAGTATAAAATAAGGAACGCTTTAAATTATTTGTTTTGACGTTAGTTCTATTTTGACTTTTACGTAATTTGATGATACTTTATTTTAATCAATATTTTTAACTATATTTACACGCTAGTTATATCGCTTTTATTTATCAGTTTTAGTTACGATAGATTTTAAAGTTCATTGTCATATGATAAAGCCAAAAAGATGGCAATGATAAAACGTTTGAAAAAAAACAGGT
Organism: Gigaspora rosea; assembly: GCA_003550325.1. Lineage (NCBI taxonomy): Eukaryota > Fungi > Glomeromycota > Glomeromycetes > Diversisporales > Gigasporaceae > Gigaspora > Gigaspora rosea. The sequence goes on from QKWP01000940.1 coordinate 1,134, forward strand.
TGAGATTAAACCTGTGAAGAAGGAGGCGAAAAAAAGATAAATAGCAATAATATTTTGTAATTTGAAATTAAAAGGGAAATTCAAAAGAAATACTCTGACTCATTTTATGGCTCATTTCTTGAACCTTCGAAGTTATTTGTTGTGTGTCGATAATATTGCTTGTGTACATATGATCCGGATGTTTTGATATATTAATTAATGATCTATCAATTATTTTATCGGCGTTTAAAAATTGTTCTTTGATTTCATTTTCCTCGACCGAATCTATCTCACTAAGCCAATATTCAATTTGAAATTTAATTATTTCAGCACTAGGTCGTTCATTGTGATCAGAATCCATACATTGCTTGGCCAATTCAACATAACATTTTGGAGTCCCAGGAATGAATTCAGGTCGTAATCCGCAACAAATCTTTATCGCAAGATCAATGTCAAATGGTTCGCCATCAAATGGTCTTTGTCCGGTAGATATTTCCCACATGATAATTCCAAGCCCATAAATATCAGCGGCTGTTGTAAACTTTTGTCCCATTAAAACTTCTGGTGCGATATAAGGCATGACTCCGAAAAGATAAATTTTATCTTGTTTTATATCACAAGACATTGAAAGACCTAAGTCTGCGATATATGCATTATAGAGTGCATTTTGTAAAACATTACCGCTATGCAAATCTCGATGGATAAGATCTTGAGAATGAATCGATTGGAGATCGGTAGAAATTAAACGTAACAAATTTAGCTTTTCTTTCCATGCCAGTCGTGATACTCTAAAGAGATTTTTACGCAAAGAACTCATAATTGCATAATCTAAAACAAGAATGTAATCTTCATTTCTGGAAACCCCGTAGCATTTTAAGAATAAAGAATTCTTTTTTCCAATTTCGTAATAAGCAAGTAACTACATAATAAAATATATTAGTTAAGGAATATTAAAATAAAGATTTAATAAATTACCTCATCTGTAAAATTTTGAAATTGTTTTTGTGATTCATGAACTAATTTAAGTGCAACATCGAATTTCCACTTAGCATGATATATAGTTGCGAATCCACCTTTTCCAATCTCCTTAATATCTTTAAATTCATCGTAAGGAATCCATATAATTTGATATTTATTTTTGATCATATTCCTACCATTCGCATCACCCATTTCAGCAGATTTAAAGTAATATTCAAATGCCTTTTGATTATTCTTTTCGACTCCAATTCCTTCAGCATAACAATATCCAACGCTATACGTTCCATTAGCGTGCCCCATATCTGCAGATTTTTGAAAATATTCGAATGCCTTTTGTGTATTCTTTCCGACTCCAATTCCCTTAGCATAACAACATCCAATAATATATGTTCCACTAGCGTGTCCCATCTCTGCAGATTTTTGAAAATATTCGAATGTCTTTTGATTATTCTTTTTGACTACAATTCCATTTTGATACAAATATCCAACAAACTCATCGTATGTTACATTCATTTCTGCCGATTGATAATACAGTAAATGAATGTCTTATACTCATTTTTCAATTTCAATTTATTATATTTTTTGACTATATCTTACCTGCATTTATTGGTTCATCTAATTGTTTAGGGAGTGTTGGAAAATGCAAAAGCCGACTTGTATAAATAGTTTGTGAATCTGTCTTATAATTAAGTCTTTCTGATTTCATTTGATCATAAGTTGAGGAATTTTTGCTCGAATTTTTAATTTTTTTAACTTGATTGCATAATTCGGTTTTTTCATTGCTTAAATCTTTATAAAATTTATTTAACGTATTGACTATTTTGTCAGCAGCTGGCCGGTTTTGTGGTTTTGCATCTAAACATTTACTCATTAAATTCAATAGTAGTTGAGGAACTTTGCATCTAATTCTATGCCTGAGACCTAAACAAATCGATGTTGCTAGAGTATCTTCATGTGGAATATTATAATATGGAGGGTATCCAGTAAAAATTTCTGACATAATTACTCCAAACGAATAAATATCTGATTTTTCAGTGTATGCCTTTTCTTTTCGACATAATACAATTGGATCAATATAAGGAAGTATTCCGTAAATTTCATCGAAGCTTGAATCTCGAGCCACTGGTTTACATAATCCAAAATCGGTAATATAATACATATACATATTTTCGCTAACTATATTTCAAGGATGAAAATTTTTATGCACTAATTTGGCTTGGTGAATTGTATTAAGACTATAAGCTATGTTATGTAAGATAATTATTTTAGAAGTCCAATCTAATTCATTATATTTATTATTCAATAATTTTCTGAGACTTCCTTGCTTTGCATATTGCATGACAATCATATAATGATCATCTTTTGGGTTCTTAGTTATTCCATAAATTGCAATTGCTGAATTGCCACCATTTGTATGCTGATTTTTAACCTAAAATGTTAATTAGAATAAATGAATTATCATTTAACAATAATAATAAATTGCATAATGCTTACTTCTTTTAAAAATTCTTGATTTATATTTTTAGAATTATTATGACTTTTTAAACAAACTTCTATTTGTGGCTTTCTCACCCATTTATTAGTCTTATAATCTAATCCCGTAATGTATCCATCAGTCCATATTGCCTTAAAAACAGTACCAAAGCCTCCTTGTGCAAGATACTTTATATTTGCAAATTTATCAAAATGTATCCATTCAATAGCATCATTAAATTGTCCTGCACTAAGTTGTGTTTGCTGAATTAATTGATCAATATTGGGATTGCCGCTTGACCAATTCTGAAATTCTTTTTCAAATCTTAATATTGAAAATGCATAAATATTAATTGCATTAGAATTATCATTATTTCTATTTTAATTTTGTTACTGTACTTACTGACTATTATGTTGATATAAGTGGATTGGATAATCATGAGTTGGTTTTTGTACTGAATTATCATCATTTTTATTATGATTTACTGTCTAAAAAAATTTTATTGCTGCACTTACCGATTATTGTGTTGATATATATAGTAGTTTTGTATTGAATTATCGCAATTTCTATTAAAATTACTGTTTATAAAAAATTCTGGTATTATACTTACTTACTATAGCGATAGTAATACAAATAAATTAGATAATATTAGATTGGCAATGGAATTATCGTGATTTATATCATGATTTACTGTCTATATAAAAAAATTCTGTTACTATACTTACGAACTTTAGCGATAATAATATAAATAAATTAGATAATATTATGTTAGTTTTGCATGGAATTACAGTGATTTCTATTGTGATTTACTGTCTGTAAAAAACCAAAAAATTCTGTTACTATACTTACTCGCTATAACGATAGTAATACAAATAAATTAGATAATGCTATGTTAACTTTGTATTGGAATTGTCGTGATTTCTATCACGATTTACTGTTTGAAAAAAAAATCCCGTTACTATACTTACCCACTATAATGATAGTAATATAAATAAGTCAATAAAATTATGTTAGTTTTGTATTGGAATTATCGTGATTTCTATCATGATTTACTGTAAAAAAAAATTCTGTTACTATACTTACAGACTAATGTGTTAATATAAATAATTTATTAAAAATATTATGTTAGTTTTGTATTAGAATTATCATGATTTCAATTATGATTTACTATCTGTTAAAAAAAAAAATTCTGTTGCTATACTTACCGACTAATGTGTTAATATAAATAAATTAGATAATATTATGTTAGTTTTGTATTGGAATTATCGTGATTTCTATCATGATTTACTGTCTGTGAAAAAATTCTGTTACTATGCTTACTCCCTATAACGATAGTAATATAAATAAATTAGATCATATTATTTTATTGGAACTATCGTGATTTCTATCATGATTTATTGTCTGCACTTACCGACTAATTTGTCGATATAAATAAATTAGATAACATTATGTTAGTTTTGTATTGGAATTATCGTGATTTATATCATGATTTACTGTCTGTAAAAAAAATTCTGTTACTATACTTACCGACTAATGTGTTAATATAAATGAATTAGATAATATTATGTTAATTTTGTATTGGAATTATCATGATTTCTATCATGATTTACTATCTGTAAAAAATTCTGTTACTATACTTACTCCCTATAACGATAGTAATATAAATAAATTAGATCATATTATGTTAATTTGTATTGGAATTATCGTGATTCTATCATGATTTACTGTCTTTAAAAAAAATTCTGCCATTATACTTACCAACTATAACGAGGTTAATATAAATAAATTAGATAATATTATGTAAATTTTGTATTGAAATTATCAAGATTTCTATCATGATTTACTGTCTATAAAAACATTCTGTTACTATACTTACATACTAATGTGTTAATATAAATAAATTAGATAATATTATGTTAGTTTTGTATTGGAATTATCGTGATTTCTATCATGATTTACTGTCTGTGAAAAAATTCTGTTACTATGCTTACTCCCTATAACGATAGTAATATAAATAAATTAGATCATATTATTTTATTGGAACTATCGTGATTTCTATCATGATTTATTGTCTGCACTTACCGACTAATTTGTCGATATAAATAAATTAGATAACATTATGTTAGTTTTGTATTGGAATTATCGTGATTTATATCATGATTTACTGTCTGTAAAAAAAATTCTGTTACTATACTTACCGACTAATGTGTTAATATAAATGAATTAGATAATATTATGTTAATTTTGTATTGGAATTATCATGATTTCTATCATGATTTACTATCTGTAAAAAATTCTGTTACTATACTTACTCCCTATAACGATAGTAATATAAATAAATTAGATCATATTATGTTAATTTGTATTGGAATTATCGTGATTCTATCATGATTTACTGTCTGTAAAAAAAAAATTCAGTTACTATACTTACAGACTAATGTGATAATATAAATAATGCATTATGTAATAATATTATGTTAGTTTTGTATTGGAATTATCGTGATTTCTATCATGATTTACTGTCTGTAAAAAAATTCTGTTACTATGCTTACTCCCTATAACGATAGTAATATAAATAAATTAGATCATATTATTTTATTGGAACTATCGTGATTTCTATCATGATTTATTGTCTGCACTTACCGACTAATTTGTCGATATAAATAAATTAGATAACATTATGTTAGTTTTGTATTGGAATTATCGTGATTTATATCATGATTTACTGTCTGTAAAAAAAATTCTGTTACTATACTTACCGACTAATGTGTTAATATAAATGAATTAGATAATATTATGTTAATTTTGTATTGGAATTATCATGATTTCTATCATGATTTACTATCTGTAAAAAATTCTGTTACTATACTTACTCCCTATAACGATAGTAATATAAATAAATTAGATCATATTATGTTAATTTGTATTGGAATTATCGTGATTCTATCATGATTTCCTATCTTTAAAAAAAATTCTGCCATTATACTTACCAACTATAACGAGGTTAATATAAATAAATTAGATAATATTATGTAAATTTTGTATTGAAATTATCAAGATTTCTATCATGATTTACTGTCTATAAAAACATTCTGTTACTATACTTACATACTAATGTGTTAATATAAATAAATTAGATAATATTATGTTAGTTTTGTATTGGAATTATCGTGATTTCTATCATGATTTACTGTCTGTAAAAAATTCTGTTACTATACTTACGGACTAAGATGTTAATATAAATAAATTGGATAATATAATGTTAGTTTTGTATTGGAATTATCGTGATTTCTATCATTATTTATTGTATGTAAAAAAATTTATTGTATGTAAAAAAATTCTGCTGCTATACTTACCGACTAATGTGTTAATATAAAAAATTAGATAATATTATGTTAATTTTGTATTGGAATTATCGTGATTTCTATCATGATCTACTGTCTGTAAAAAAAAGTCTGGTACTATACTTACAAACTAATGTGTTAATATAAATAAATTAGATTATATTATGTTAGGTTTGTATTGGAATTATTGTGATTCTATCATGTTTTACTGTCTGTAAAAAAAAAAAAATCCTATTACAATACTTACAATCTATAATGATAGTAATATAAATAAATTAGATAATATTTGTATTGGGATTATTTGATTTTTATCATGATTTACTGTCTATAAAAAAATAATTCTGTTACTATACTTACAGACTATTACGTTAATATAAATAAATTAAATTGTATTAGAATTACATCATGGTTTACTGTCTGAAAAATTCTGTTACTATACTTACTCGCAGCTATACGACAGTAATATAATTAAATTAGTAATATTAGAATTATCGTGATTTTAATCATGATTTACTGTCTATAAAAAAAATTCTGTTACTATACTTACCTCCTATAACGATAGTAATATAAATTAATTAGATAATATTATGTTGGGTTTGTATTGAAACTATCGTGATTTCTATCATGATTTACTGTCTGTAAAAACTTCTGATACTAACCGCCTAATGTGGTAACATAAGTGGATTAAATAATATATTATATTAGTTTTTCATTGTCATTATCGTGATTTCTAATATGATTACTGTCATAAAAAATTCTGTTACTATGCTTATAAATGCGCATTGTACTTACACATTTTCAACTAATTTATTGGTCTCCATTGTCCATATATCATTTGGTTTAATCTCTGATAACTTCTCCAAGTCGGCAATTAATTCACCATATTTTTTCATCATATAATTAATTTCTGCCCTGTATCTTAGTGCTATTGTATTATCTGATTCAATTTCTAACACTCTAGAGAAATCTTTTAATGATTCCTGATATTTACCCATAATAAAATAGATTTTTCCTCTATAAATTAATTCGAATACATTACTTGTCTCTTTTTCGAATAGTGTTGTCAATTCGTCTGTTAAATTGGCAAGCTCATTTTCATATCTACTCATAATGAAATAAACCTTTTCTTGATGTTCAAATACCAATGCATTTTTTGACTTGTTACAAATGTCTTCATTAGTTATTGCTATTGATCAAAATAGATATATTGACGAGATAAACAGTCTTTAATAAATGAAAATTATTAAGTCTTTATAAATTTACCAGAATATTTGAATTTTTCATGCCCAAAGTTTACTTCTATAGACCCGCCTTGTGATCTAAATCCAATACAAGGATATAGAATGTCTTCAAATTTGTCAGGTAGATAGCATGCAATTCCTTAAATTGTATCATATTAAATTTCTGTTTAATCACATAGTTTTAAAAATATAAAATTTTAATTCTAAAGTATCAGTTACCTAAGTTTATTCCATTTTTGGTATAAAATACTATCTTGCTTATAAAGTTTAAATAGCATCCAATAATATCGCCGCTAGTAAATGTCGGTCCATATGGCACACCATCCCCTGAACAAAAAGAATATCCATCATCCCCATGATAACCACACTCCCATGATTCATCTTTATTTTCATTATATTTCTGTCCTAAGTGATTTGTAAGGTTTAATATGTATTAATAGAAAAATATAATAAATATCTGCTATTACCAGGCATGAGCGTATTATTTATATAATTCAAATCGTCTTTTTTTTTTATCACTTTGCTTTGTACAATATCCGATTCCAATCATTCTATTAAGAAATATACTGTAATTAAAAGATTATAAAAAAAAAAAAAAAGCCACAAAAACAAAGGTGATATCTACAACACGAAATAATTATTGACATTACCCATTTTCTCCTTTATCTATAATTTTAACTTCAAAGTAAAATATTCCACACTGCGATGGGATTGGATGATTTGCTCGAACTATAGCTGCTTTATAATCATCAAGATCTTTAATGTTTAACAAATTAATAAATTAATTTATCAGATGAATGCATTTTTGCAGAATTTTCATATTCATCTTACTTGTATAATTCACTTTAAGTCTATTAGAATCTATGTCAATAAATGGTGATTTTTCTTCAATATCCCATGTAGTCGGTAAAACAATATCATTGTATGGAGTTTTCGAATTTAAATCATCCATTGGTTAAAACCTTCAGACTTTTTTTGTTTGAACGATTAATAAAGCGAATAAAATATGCAAAAGCGTAGAATTATCGTTATTAATTTGGCGCGTATTTGCGTACAATGGCGTATCTATATCAGTATATCGGTACATTGTAACCTGTCACGTGTTCATGAGACCAATATGGTTACGAGCCTGTAACTTCTGTCGCTAGTGTCACTTTTGTCCCTATTAAATTATAATATGCCGTATTTGCGAAAATAACGCCCATGCGTTATTTCAGGACATGCATTTAATGCGAGTTGATCAGTTTAAGTAAATATATTTTTTTTAAAAACTATAATTTTATTCATCATTTCTACTAATAAAATTAAATAAAATAAATTTTTCTTGTTACTAGATTTTTTTATTTGTTTGTATTTGTACCAGTACGATCACATGGAACGTACAACTTTTTTGATGTCCACTATGCCGATTTTTGCAAAAATCCTTTTTTGGTAGGAGTAATTTTCATTTATTCATTTTTGGGGGTTGTCTAAAGCGGAGCCAAATCACGTGATCAACCGCCAATCAAATTATAGAATTTTGACGATCGCCGGCGAAACAAAACAAGAAATAAAAACAAAAACCTGAAATATACAAAAAACGGCAGTCTAAACCTACCTCTAGTTGGTTAATCAAAAATGTCGGGAAGGTAATTTTGCCTATATATAACTACCTAAAACCTAAACCAACCCTGATATAGGATGACCCTAACCCTAAAGTTAATCGAGAAAATTATTAAGAAATATGAGTTGACTCCGCTTTAGACATCCCCCATTTTTGGAAGGTGTTAAGATTTTTGCATGTAGATCACGCTTTATGATGCAATTATAGTTCTCTTCAACACGTTTAAATTCTAATAATACTTATTCGAAGGTAATTATTTAGCTCATAGTTACTCGCAACTTCGTTTAACATCTAGCAATTTATAATTGTCAAGAGGTTTAGTAAGTTGAACTTTTAAAAAAAAAGTTTTTAAAGCGAAATAAGACAAATAGTATACACATAACAATGAAACGAAACACCTATTTTGAAGGCATGATTCTTCTCAGCTTTATTATCTTTCTGCTTTAAACTTAGAAAATCGAAGAGTACTTTATGAAAATAAACTGCCGTACCTTGTACGCAAATATATTTTCTTTTAGGAAACCCTGAAAAAGTCATTTGAAGAGGGCTTATTGGCCGGAGCGTAGCGACGGACAATTAGTGTCTATGCAAAGTGATACAAAAATTACTTTCCTGATGTGCTTCAATTGTAAAAATCTTGGAAATTTTACTTTTTTGATATATTTGCGTATATATGATGTAAATCTTATCAGAAATGGTATTTGGAAATTTTTTGTCTGTCCGCACGCGTGTCTATATTTGTGCTTTAATGTTACATATGATGCAAAGCTGACGTTGATGATTAATGGTATAGTTCAAGATGGTGGGAACATATATTCGTTAATTTATGTGCGGTTTAATAATCTATGATGCGCATTGGTGTATTTTGTGGTTATTGTATAAATTTTTTGATTTATTAGTTTCTTGTGTAACATAAATGTGACTTATGTTTTCAATTTCTCATATGATATTTCATTGTCACTTGTCATTTAAAGTAAGGGCGTTTCAAATGTTACGACATTCTTTACTATCTTAAAGCTTTAACAGGTAATTACTACGATACAATGGTGACATTCTCTTGACTAATGTCGTAATGTGACATCATTGTTGATCGATATGTTAATTTATCAAAAATGATGCAATACTAACGCTCAAATTTTTTAAATTCATATTTTTTAGAATTTTGCATTTTCGTTACGGCTTCATTGTTTATTGGATTTTGCTACTGATATATTTTTTTTTTGAGCTTGGGTTCGTCTTTTGCTTAGTTACTAGTTTCACTTCAAAGGCATCACATTTTATTGACACTCGTTTCACTAATAAGCATATTTTACAGATGATCGCTTTACAGGTTTTGTAAACAATATATTTTACTGACAGCTCAGAATTAAGTGTGGAATTAAGTTATATGAGCCATTAGTTGTCTGTGAAATGAACTCGTCTGTAAATTTCCATTATATTTCTGTCCTAAGTGATTTTGTAAGGTTTAATATGTATTAATAGAAAATTATAATAAATATCAGTTATTACCAGGCATGAGCATATTATTTATATAAGTCAAATCGTCTTTTTTTTTATCACTTTGCTTTGTACAACATCCGATTCCAATCATTCTATTATTAAGAAAAATTATTAAATGATAAAAAAAAAATCGCAAGAACAAAGGTGATAACGATAATACGAAATAATTATTGATATTGCCCATTTTCTCATTTATCTATAATTTTAGCTTCAAAGTAAAATATTCCACATTGTGATGGGATTGGATGATTTGCTCGAACTATATAAAATCATCAGGATCTTTAACAAATTAATAAGGCCGTTCGAAGTTGATTCTTTGGTTAACATCACTTTTCCAGGACTCATGGGGGGGGGGAGGGGGTAAAATGAAACGAACATATGAAACTAACATATAAAAATGAAGCAATTTCATTGGTTGATGTAAATCAGGTGACTGGTGAGAGTCATTCAGCGTTTTGATTGGCTGTTCATTTTTCGGTGGAGGGGGAGACTTCAGCTGGGGTGATGTTAACTGAAAAATTAACTTCAAACGGCCTTAACATTACATTCCCCTTATAAAAGAAAGGAGCAAAAATAAATAAATATCGGTATATAATTAATTTATTATAAAAAGTATTTTATCCGATAAAAAGAACTTACAATTTTACAGGCAAATTCTCGTGATCTAGTGATCGGATCTGCATCATTTTAAAGTATGTATGCAGCGATCACAGATTGGAATTTTGGGTTTTCCAAATTCCTATTGGTCGAGCAAATTTTGTCCCGAATGATTCCGTAAAAGCTAAATGTTTATTCAAATATTTCTTCTCGTTAATACTAG